>MJUU01016609.1:6210-38834 GCA_002080025.1 Modiolus philippinarum | reverse complement strand
GCGATGCAAGGGGCGGGCGAGACAAATCCTGTGTCCACAGTTTATTGTTGGTAAAGATATTGATCAGCTCCTAAATGATTTACACCGTAAATAAATTAAAACACTTTTATATTGGCAGTATTCTACATTGCACAATATCACGTTCCTCTTTCAAAATTGATGATGTTGTTATACGAAATCTATTTAGAAGTATTCCAATTGAAGTTTCATATGTGAGAAGGCTTGAAAACAATGTCAACGGAAATTATGCCCGTAGCTAGCTGTCAGTAACTGCAAGCATTTGTCAGGATAGTACCCATGTGTATTGTCTTCATGTTTTATGTACTTCATTGTAATGGTATTCGTCTTTTTTTAGTTTGATTTTTACTGTGAGTCTTTTTGTGTATTTAGTTTTAGCCATTCACCACACATAGGGGGAGGGTTTTGATGCAAGAAAACGAGTTTAACCCCACCGCAATTTTTTCGCCTGTCCCAAGTCAGGAATATGCTGGTCATTGGCTTGTCCTTGTCTACTTATGACATTTTAGCTTCTTGATATTCGGGTTATTGGATAACAAACAACGGCAGTAGAATACCGAAGGAACAAGGGAAGCGAAGACCACAAAAATCGAAATCCAAAGACATGGCAAAAACGGCAACAGAGAAAAACAAAGACAAAACAAGGACGTGAGACAGGTACAATGCACGGAAATAAAAATACGACGTCAAAAACTAAGGCACTCATAGTGTGAACTCCCATGAAAACCGAGAGTGACATCAGGTGCTCCGGAAGGGTAAGCATGTCCTGCCCCGCTAGCGACACCCGTCACACTATCAGTGAGGTATATAGTGTTTTGGAAGGCCTGGTGTGGTTTGTTTCGATTGATTTATTATCCCCTTGCCCAATGGAGTTGGGGAGCGGATATGGCATCTCGCTCGTCCGTCCATCCGTCCGTCCGAGTGTCCGTCCGTTCGTCCTTCCTCTGGTTAAAGTTTAATATGTTATAGTTCATATCTGAGAAACTACATGTAACACATCAATCATCTTTTGTCAGTGGATGCGTCTTGAAGAGTGTTGCTGCTTCAGATGATAATTGGGTCACTCTGACCTACATGTTACGCTTCAATGACTCAGGTTAAAGTTTGCGTTGAGGTTCATATCTGAGAAACTACATGTGAAACATCAATCATCTTTGGTCAATGGATGCGTCTTGGAGAATGATGCTGCTTCAGATAATAATTGGGTCACCCTGACCTACATTTTATGCTTCAGTGAATCGGGTTTTAAACTGTGTTAAGGTTCATATCTGAGATACTTCATCAATCATCTTAGGTCAGCTGATGCCTCATGGAGAGTGATACTGCTTTTGAGAATTAATAGTTTGAAACTTTAACTGAATTTGGAAATTTAATTAATACAGGCGATGGGATTAGCTGTCGATTCCGACTGCTCCCATCTTGTTCATTTTTTTACTTTTTGGGACCATTTAGGGCTTGCTATATGGTGTGAGGTCCCTCACTGTGTTGAAGACCGTACGTGGAACCCTAGATGCTTTGTTTTGGATCGTTTTATTCTGGAGATGGGATGTTGTCTCCTTGACATTTACCCCATTTCCTTTCTTTTTCATATAAGAAGAGCGGGAATGGCCCAGTTGTTACGATTGTTCCAATACTTCAGGTTAATTAAGGTCTTTCATCACATGTGAAAGACCTTATTGTAATTCTTCTGATTATTATTTATTATTATTTTTCAATTCTTTTTCTTCCACCGCAATCCCCCCCCCCCCCCNAAAAAAACTACGCGACATATAATTTCGATACTTGGCGTCATAAACCGACATCAGTGTGGGACCTTAAAGCCGACGCAAGCATACTGATCTATTTATAGTAACGGAGTTATCTGCCCCGGAACCAAAAACCTTGTTATCGTATATGCTCAGAAACCGTAATCGATATAAAAAATCTGAGATGTGGAAAATGTTGCATTCATCCTCAGGATGATTTATCATGTAAAAAAAAAAAATTTGGGTCGCGACCCCGTTTTGACCTAAATATGTATATTTTTCAAAGTTATCGGATATCTTCCAAATTTGGTTTCCAGGTAGCTCTCATGGTCCTGATTACAAATCTGGCCGCCATTTGAAATTTTGTTATCGCGATATCTCGGAAACGATAAAAAAATTTCTGAAAACATTATATTGCTAAAATACTCCACTCATTGTTATCTCCATTTTCTTCAATAGGAGCGAAACTCTGTGATCAACAGTTTTGAGTTATAGTCCTTGACGCGTTTCGGTAAATCAGTTTTATGCAAATAACTTTTAAACGCTTACAGCAAAAATGTTCAACATATCAAGGGCTACATTTGTTTCATTTGGACCGAAACTCTCAGATGACTCCCTAAAGACTTATTGCCCTTGACGCGTTTCAGAATGTGGTTTTTACATATAACTTTAAAACCGTTACAGATAGTATTGTCAAGTAACATATCAAATTAATCAGTAAAAAGAGACCTTCAATTTGAGCACAAGTTCAAAGGTCATCAAGGTCAGAGGTCAGGGTCATAGCCAATTTTTAGTTATTTTCAGTTTTTTGTCATAAAAGTGCTTAGCAACAATACCTGAAAAGTTTTGTGATGATGTGAAAAGGACATAAATGCAATTATCAACCGGATGATTCATGGAATCATCATGGTGAAAACTGATGAAAGACCTTGCAATTGTTCTCTGAACAATTGACCTTTTAATTGTTTTTGTTTTTTTTTTTGTTTTTCGTGATTTAAAATTCAGTTCAATAATTGTCATGTAGGAAAAATTTTAAGTACACTTCAATTTCATAAATAGTTTGTTTTAGGTAGTACATATATCTGTTTCAATATGTCAGAAATCCAGTTATGGTACTGGTATTTGAGGAGATCGTTTCTGCCTTCAGTTACGATAGAGTTCCTATCCAGAAAGTTCCGTATTATGCAATTTTGATTGATTTCCAATAATTTGATTTTACCTGCACTGATGAGACATCAGTTGTCGCAATGCGCATATGCAGAATCTAAATTAAAAGCAACTTCGGTATTATGTTATTTATTACAACTGGGCCGACGCCTCTGATGGTGGACTGTTAGTCCTAGATGGTATTCACCAACCAAGTAGCCAGTACTTCGGTGCTGCCCCGAAAACCGATTTTATCTGGAATCTTGCAAAATCTAAATTTAATAAAACTTTGTTCAACACTAAGGAGTATTGGCCCAACTGATTCGACCAATGAGAGTTTTATACTCATGTGACATGCTCAGTTTATCAAATCAACGCGCACATCAAAACTGAAAACCGAATCCGCACGTACTGTATAGCAAACGTATTCCGACATTCGAAAGTTTTGTTGAAAACGTTGGTAAATGCTGGAATTTTCATGTGTTTTTAAAACATTCTTTGAAATAATTAAATACTTGACGATACCTTATGTAATGGCCCCGTTATGGTAAAATGCATGGCGCCAACGTTTGCCGACGAGTGGGAATATATTCCAACACACTAGTTTACGTTGTTTACTAGTAGGTTGAAGTAGTAAACCTGGGAAAGGAGAGATAGCTTGTCTTGCTGCAGAGATTGCAATATCGATTTGTATGAATAAAACACAGGATTTAGATTATTTATCATAAATAGAATAAAATATTCATGTTATTATAATAGTGAACTCCTTTTATAAGATACTTCAAAATAACTATACTTAAATATCTATGTCATCTTAAAAATACTAAAATAAATGAAAGGAAAGGGAGGTAATTTTTTAAGGAATATAAATACTTTATATGCAGTTTTCCTACCATTGTGAAAAATCTGTACGGTGATTTTTTTTTATAAAATTTTTATATTATAAAGAAGTGCATATTATACCCCTAAAGGTTGAAAGAATATATACAAACATATAAACGAAGTACAATATGAAATAAAATATACAAAATTATACGACTCTATACGAATATACAAAATTATACGACTCTAAACGAATATTTAACATTTTTGTACATAGTTGATGGTGAATAGGAAAAATGAAAGGATATGGAGTTAATGAACATGTGACAAATTACGCACACGATACATAGAAAACTCCAGTTTATCAAGGACAGGGCTTTTATTCCTGTCTACATCTTGGTGTCGCCTGAGGGTCTTCAACCAGAGGTGAACAATATTCACCCCCTTAAGCGATATCAAAAAGGCCGCTAGCGTGCACTTAAGCGGTATTCTTAACAAAAATTATATCAAAGTCACTCCCTTGCTCCCCACCCGCAATGGAGTGCCAACTTGGGCGTTCCTCAGGGTTATCCAGCTGAAAGCACCAGGGTTACAAGAAGAGAATAAAAATGTTGAGCAACATCGATCGCAGCTAAAATATGTCATTGAAGCAACACATGTCGGGACTGGTCAATGAGGAAAAAAAAATAAAACCGGGCAATGCAATGATTTGTCCACTTTTCTCAGTATAAGTGACTTTTTTATAAGTGGAGCAACATATTGCAAGTGATCCGTTGAAGATAATATTATAGTCATATGTGTAGAGGTCCTTTAATATCAGTTTTTTTTATGAAAGTTGAATGTAAGATTTTCATCTAGGAGAAATTCAATGAATTTAAGCTATGTTTTCAGCAATGTTCAGCAATACAACGTGTTTTCTTTTCTACAGTAAATCAACACTTAATGCATGCTTATGATCATTATTCTATCGAAAAAGCTTTGGTAATTCTTATATCTACAGTACTGTAGTATACGCTTCATGGTGGTCTCTGAACAGGATTCAAGACTCCTAAGGAACACTATAGGGAAACGGGACATATAAAGGGGAGGTTTGGGTACCCATAAACCGGTTTAACCCTACCACTGGCTTTTTCTAGTGCCGGTACCAAGTCCGGCTGTCCCGAGTTCCAGTCATTGTTTACGTTTGTCTTTAGTCTAAATTGTGTTTTTCCGGTGTAGTTCCCTAGCAGATTGTGTCATGTAATTATAATTGTCAGCCATTGTAGGTGTTTCCTGTTGTCTCTTTTATTTTTTTCCTAAGAAAGGGGTATTTCTGTGAACTATAAATTAAAAATCTAACGGTGAATTCTAGAAATATATATTAGTACACTATTCTTTTATACTGCAAATTTAAAGAAAATTGATTGTGTGGAAAATATTTGGGTTACCCCGGGTCGACAACAACGTGCGAAAATCTTCTACATATCACGCTAAAAGCGTAATGTAAAACGTATCTATGGCGTTCGACTGTTGTGTTCATAAATTATGAACGACATGTTGGTGAGAGTTCGAAAGTTTGAATGTAAATTGATGCTTCACGCACTAATATATTCTATATACAGATGCCATCGTTTACATGAAACGCAGGCGTGCATCAAAGCAATTTGAAAAGAAAGTGGTTCCAATTAGAAGTGAAAGGAAATTTCGCTGAGCAGATCCACGGGGCGCGAACAGTTTTGGGTATTTCGTAGAAAAACAAAAGGATATTCATTGAAACAAAACATGATTGTTTAAATCACATGTCCGAAATATGAAAGTGAACGCAAAGAATTAATAAAAAATATTAGTAAAATTTTCCCAGATTTTTACAAACTTAACAAAAATCTTTATCTCAAAAACTTGATTTCGTCTTTTAAATGCATGCTGTTGTTGCTCCATTTATAAAAAAAAGTCATTAATACTGAGGAAAGTGGACTCCCAGACTGCACAAGCTTATTGTATTTCGTTTTATCTGTTTGTATAATGTATTTTTGTTAATGCCACCAGCCCTCAGAAGCATAAATGTGTATTTATGATCAATAAGGATTAAAAAAGAGGGTTCCAACATTCAGACAGACCCCATCTTGGATCCGCCATGAAACGATCATCTTAATCGTATCGTTTCAGTGTTAATAGTGTTAATAAAAATATCATTCAACTATGGACATATTTTTCTAAACAAGATATTTTAATTTGTTAGAATTTTATCTCAAATATTCCTGAATGATCTCATCATACTTTTGACACTTATCTTGTATTTTGAATTAAATCATCACGAAATCTTCACAGATAGTTTAATCAGAGAAATTAGATACATAACAAATAACAAAGGATGCTTAATATGAAAAAAGTAAATATAACTCGAACATTGACATTTTTGTCACCTGTCAGTTTCAATGAACACGAGATATGGAGACATGCTTATCAAAGATGACTAGGTAGATATATAGTCTATAGAGAGTAACAACAAAAGAAAGAAATGAAATACAACTTGCAATATCTGCATTTAACAAAATTTTGGTCAAACCTAACGAGCATCTCTCTCTTGCATAGCTCAGTCCTTTGATTTTGGCCTTTCTATTTATATCTAATTTCTTTACACATATTTTGACATAAGTTGTCGAAATGCGCCGCACATGCAGAATTCAAATTAACAGTAACTTCGGTATCATGTTATTTCATAATGTGTTCACTTTACATAGACGAGTTTTCAGGAAATAGCACTTACATGTATAATGACTGAAATTTAAACCCAATGATAAATACATAAAAAAAAATTACAGTTTAGGAAATTCCAAAAACCGTCTATTTTTACAACAGATCTTTCCCTTTTTAAAGCTTAATTGTTGTTTCTCTAAAAGATTGGACTTAACGACATGATTTGACATGTTCAACACGGCGGGTGTCTTAGAATAAGCAGGAGATGCTTACCCAACCGGAACACCTGATTTCACCCATGTTTTTTTATTGGGCTCGTGTTGGTTATCATTGTATGTGTGTGTGTCTTCATTTTTCTTCCCTATGCCGTTATGTCTCTGTTGTTTTGTGGTTTCCGATGTTGCTATTGTCCTTGGGTTATTTGTTCTAGATTGACGGTTCTGTTCTGTTCACTTACATTACCTCAAAAGATAGTCGGTATCAATTTGATACATGACCAACCATCTTATTTCATTCATGTCAGATTCTGTAACGTTCAAAAGGATAAGAACACAAAATATTTATTTATTTCTAAAACTGCCCTCTTCTCTTTTGCATCGGTGTTTATTTGTTGTATGTATATAATATTCTTTGAATGGGATTGCAACTACAACTATAGTGGTATTGAGCTCTAAATTCTGTTCGTCAGACTTTTCGTTGTCCTTTAAATGTCGGTGGTCGGTGTTCGATCATTTTCAAGCGTTGTTTCTGCAAGTTCCAAGTAGTGGGCGGTTATCTCTGGGCCGTCAAGGTAGGAAACTTCAGAAAAGTGTGAAGTCCAGTCAGCCAATTCAACTGTATGCTTTATCGTAGATTATTCACGTGGGTAAGTAAGTCTCGTCAGGTTTCACCAAGAGCTCACGATAAATTGTAATTGTCACCAAAACATGACGTTAAGATGTCTGCTGTAAGCGTCATATTTTTGCTTAAGTAATGCAATTTTCGGGTGCAATATTATGTATCTTGAATCTTAAAAATCGAACGAGATTTAGATAACTTATTTTGACGAATACGCAAATAGGGTCTGTAAGTCTCGTCTAATTTTGGGAGATCCGGGTACATAATTTGTACACGGAAGTTGCACTTTTAACAGAAAAATATGACGTTTCAAGCAAACAATAAGGACGTCATAATCCAACAACGTCATATTTTGGCGGGAAACGTTTTCATATTTGAATTTTATCGCGATTTCTCGGTGTCACATGACGAGACTTACAGACCCTATTAGTGTAAGTTTCGTTTCTGCAGATGACCATTTTGACAATTCATGTCTCTTCAGTGCAGATCAATCACAACATTTGGAAGACCAATAATCGAAAAGATATTAAAGATGACAAAAAACAAAACCTCACAGTAAGGCCTAAGAAAATAAATTGTGTGTTTAGGGTAACATGGTTTTCAAAGTTAGGTAGGGTAGGTAGGAAATTTTTTTTTAAATATTTTTTATTACATTGTAGTAATGGAGGAACATTTCTGACTTTAACAGTGCTTGTTGTAAAAAAGGCAAAAAAGTTAGGGTAGGCATTATATTTTAGGTAGGGTTGGGTTACCCTAAACTCACAACTTTTTTTTCTAGGCCTGACTAAACGGAGAGCTAAAATCAATTCAATGCATTCTTTTGTACAGGGGAGATCCTCATCAAGTTTGCTCGTCTCTAACTAAAGCTAGAATTTTTTTGAAAACTTACGACTCTACAGCTAGAACAAAGCACAAATGTGGAAGGGCAAAAACAGAAAATGGATATCGACTGGGAGGAAACAAAAAATATCCAACAGAAATTGAAGGGAGATGAAAATTGGCTAATGCAAAGCTTCACTCGATGGATATACACCTTAAAACCCTAAACAAAATATTCCAAAAAATTATTTTGGTAACATAACATAACGAAAACACTACCCTTCAATAAAGGGCATCAAACAACCTTGGATTATGAAAACAAATTATTTGGTCTCCTATTTTCTAAGCTTTTATAAGCCATTGTTGCTTTTTTATAAGTTTTTTATATAAGCAATCTTTGTCCTTGTCAATTTGTCTAAATGGCCATATACTTTACATTTATACCGAATATTAACAAAGAATTTACACCTAATGTGTCCATCCTGTTGTCTTAATAAAGTGCCAATCAGACTTTAGAGAGAGTTGTCAATGAAACCGACATCTAATGTTTATTTCATGGTTTTGTAAATAGAATTGAATGTCACCAATCTAAACCAGATACTTTGACAAGAAGAATTTATTTTGCATATATCTCAAAATTATCCTTGCGAGATTAATTTCCGAATGTATTTGTTTGTGTGAAAGTTGGTTCGTTGTGCATTCATACTTTGTAATTAACTTTGCTGGTCTCAGTTCATTACAGAACAATACCACTTTGTGACGTAAGCGACAATCCTGGTAAATACTATACATTGGATGTTTCTTTTATTCCACAGAGTGCAATATAAAAGAAATTGTTTGAGATATTTAATAACAACTATTCTTTACGAAGACAGAAGTGCAAAGCAGGTCAAAATGCAAAATAGCAAAATAAAAATTACTCTTAAATGAGAAAATGACTTGCACGATTTTGAGAATAAAAATGTATCTGCATTTTATTTATTTTTCTAAAATTCTAAATGAACAAATTAAGGGATATAGAGTAAATGTTCATGGGACAAAATCCCTATAAATACATGGTAAGATTGAGCAAATGCAACAACGTTTTTATTGTTGTTCTTCATCTTGAAGTCACCATGAGGTCTTCAACAAAAAGCAAACACTCCCACCTCAAAGTAAGTTCAAGACGGACCCTAGCACCAGCTTGAGCGGAATTCACTTGCTCAAAGTCTTTTCAAAGAGTATGCCATCATGCACACATGAGAAGGGTGTGCTTTAAAGAATCACGACGATTGTCCATCTGAAGATTAATTAACAGTAGCCATATATTTATATTATTTTTACCACTAGCTGGTACTTTATGGCGAATATTTTACCCCGAGCGACCAGCGAGGTGTTAAATATCACCATAAAGTGCCAGCTCGTGATAAAAATAATATGAATATATGGCTGCTGTTAATTATTTCAATTCTAATAGGACACTCACAAAGTTCCGATTAGGATAATTCCTCCTAGCACATATGGATGAAACGCCATTTTATGTCGCTATTTGGTCTGTGACGTTGCAAAAACTAATGTAAAACTATCTATGACGTTATCGAAAATACCGTCATTGTTTTATGACACTTCCCATAGGTAAATATTATTTTTACCACGGGTTTAGATAAAAGCAAATGAATGCCGTCATATTAGAATTGGTGATTAAGAACAGCTTGAGGAAATATAACATGCATGTTTTTCAGTGAGGACAAAGTGAACAGAGCTGCTCTGTCCTGTTAGAATCATAAAGTGGTTGTAATAACATAACAGAATACTAAATCTACGGTCAATTTAAGATATTCAGTTTGACGATATTTATTATGTGCGCATGAATTGTCGCAGTGACATTTGTTTCCTTGATAGGCAAAAATATACGCAGATGATGGTAAAAATCGTGTAAGTGGTGCTTGCTTGCTTGCGATTTTGAAATATGCCTTAGTTGGTTTAATGTAAAGGGGGGTTCGCTACTCCATTTGAAAATAAATGGGATTTCAAATAAACACAATTCATTAGTTAGAAAATTCAAAAAGAAGTAATTTAAGTGAAAAAAATTGATACGTTGATGATCTCATTTTTGAGATTTAAGTGATTGAAAATTTGGCGGGAAACTGAATTCCTCTCTTTTTTTTTCATAGGATTAACATTACCAAGGTTTGACTATAAATTAATATGACAGAATACATGGAATTCAATAATTTTGTTTACAGAATGCTCATAAGAATGTATAAAATATGAAAAAAAATGATAGTGCAATGCGCAAAAAAATTATAATGCTTTTAAATAGATAAAACCCGAGGATTCCAAAAAATCTGACAGTAATCCCAAAATGTTAGAGGTAGCGCCAAAGTAGCACAAGGAGACAAGTATAAACTTATGTATTGTAAAAAATAATTCACCTGCGAATAGCCGATTGTATATTCGCTGCATGTAACTGTACACTGCGATGCAGAGTCGATAAAGAAGGTCTTTAAATAGCGGGTGATGACAAATATACTGTCTCATCTTTCATTCAGGCACCGAGGCAAAAATACAATACTTAACAACTCCAAATGTACTTTCCGTTTTTATCAAATTACAATCAATTATGGTGTCAACGGAACTGATATCTAACGAAGTTAAGAAAAGATCATTGACTCCTACGTCACAACAAATCTACGTAACTGTATCTTCAAGATTGACATGAAACTAATTTGGGAAGAAATAGGTTTTAAGACGGAAAATTTTTTTGCGAAGAAAAGCGACATTGATATTTTTCTCAACTAGGACAATTTAGAAGGCATTAATGTCAAAGAAGTGGAAGTCGTCGTGAAGATGAACTGACTAAAGCCATCATTAAAACTTGAAAAAAGCGTTGCTTACAAAAATCGTATTGTCTTTTGTTGAAACGTTATTAACTGTACTTTAATCTTTTTCATTCCAGAGAGTGTTGGCTAGATGTGTTTCAATACTTTAACCAGACCAGATTGTCTTTTAACTTAAAAGTCGATATACAAAGAACAATAAAGGCTCACTAGTACTTTTGTTCGAAATTTTAGCATAGAAGTCAACTAAAACCGGTGCTGGGGCCGTTTTGAAGGCCTCGTGGTGACTTCAAGACGAAGTACAACAATAAAAACGTTTTTCCTTTGCCTGGCTATACCATATATTTGTAGAAATTTTGTCTCGTGTGGATACCCTCTATGTTCTTTCATTGTTTGGTAGAAATCGCCTATCATTTTCAAATTTGCCAGATATTTCAATTATTGCTGTGAAAACACTAACACTCTGCAATCATTTTTATTTTATTTTTTTCAAAAAAAAAAAAAAATAAAATAAAAAAATAAAAAAAAAATAACATAAAATAAATATATAAAAATAATGATAATAAAAAAAAAAAATAAAAATAATAATAACAATTATGGCCCGTTGTTAAGGGAAACATCCAGATTTGTCAACCCGAGGAGGGAGTTGTTTCCCGAGGGCTCTGCCCGAGGGAAACCATCCCTCCAAGGGTTGACAAATCTGGATGTTTCACGTCAATAGAGGGCCATAACTGTTTTATTATATTTTAAACAGTTTCATTAGTTCCAAATCAGGAGGTCATATAATGGTTTTAATCTCACAAAGAAGACTGATATAATCTGCCAGTGCTTTTTAGAATTTACAGGGTTGTTTCTCTCTTTGACGTCATATCCGGGTTGTTCAGCGGGAAACAATTGGTTGTCATATCGAGGTTGTTAGCTTAAACATCCGAGTTATTTTGAAGTCACATGATTGCTTTCATCCAATTAAATCTTCCCTTACTAAGTAAAATATAATAATAAAAAAATAAAGCCCGTTTTACTTCAGTAATTTTTAAGGTTTTTACATGTAGAATGTTTTTACGTAAATTAAAATCGATTTAAAGAAATTTGAAATTTCACAAAATAACACTGATTTTCTTTTTGTTCTAATCAAATTCCACCTTACGCATTATTGCGAATATTCATCACCTGCTCTTCAGTTGTATTGTTTCTGATAAGCTATGCTGACTTCCCTGTTGTCCCTCCCTCGTCTTACAAAATTTTTGAACTGATGGACCGACTAACCCTCATAGACAAGAAATACCACTAAAAATTATTTTGGGACGCGCCTGGTCAGCTTTGTACATGGAACTCCTGGAACAAATACAATCCAGGTGCAACTGTAGAGAATGATAAAATGTGCCATGTCCTCCTAAGACGATGCTGTGTTTATGCCACCAGGTAGCATTGTCCTTAGGAATGAAAAACATGTCCTGTTTCGTGCATTGTGTACGAAACCCGTCACAATGTCAGTGAGACAATCCAGGGTAAAGTCAAAATCAGTAGTGCTAAAAAAGACATGAATCTTGTTGAAATTTACGGGACGGAAGTAAGAAATGATGAATATATACATCAAATAGGAAGTCTCTGAAAAAGTACTTTATCTCTTTTCACAAAATCTCAGTATAAACGACAAGTTCTGCAAAAAATATGAAAACCATAGTTGGGGCTGTAGGCATATTGCTGCTTAGAATCGGAGTAATAACAAAATAACTAAACAGAATTGTCAATGTCAAAAGTTCACAATTTGGGAATTTAAAATCATCATTTTCTCCATATACCGTATAGCGGGTAATTTTCGCTATATTCGCGAGATTTCTTAGAGCACCAAAATAAAAACTCGTAAAATTAAAGTCAGTATACTTTTTAACATGTCTTTCCCTTACACTAGTTTCTATTCGCGAAAATTGATGACCGCTAAAATTAAATACCCTTCTTCGGATAACAAATCGCGAATTTGGCAACCGCGAAAATTACGCGCTATACGGTAATATATAGTTTTCAGATATCCATGTTGATCAATGAAAAACAAAACATCAATTCATGAAGCAGAATTGGGTGTATCTTTGATTTCAAGCTCAATGAGGTAGATGTAGATCCGAGGGAAATTCTTTCCCAACGGAATCTCTATCGATTGTTGAAATTTCAACAAAAAATCAAACATCTTTATCAAATCTTTTTCAGTGTGTTTCTTATTTGGTGTAAGATGATTCCTGACAAAGTATTTTTTATTTTTCGTGCTATAAAAATGTCACAAAATGTTAAATTTGATATGAACTTAAGTGGTGTCGCCTCTTGGAAAACACTTTTCACTTGATTTAATTAATGTAAATTCAAAATGAACCTATTTAATACAGAGTGCTAAGTATAAAGGTTAAAAACTTTTCTCTTGGTGCCGTTATATATTACATCAGGACACAGTATAAGCTTTTTACAATAAATTGCATTTCTTTCATAGACGCATATGTTGTTCTACGCATAATGAATAAGACAGAGCTGAAAAAAAAAAAAAAAAAAAAAAAAGCAGCTGGATATAGTTTTGAAAGTTTGATACACTCTATGATAATGAAAGTCTGTTTTTTTTTACATATTTTACAAATTGTATTCTGTCATGGCTTGGATTTGTAGCTGCTTGGCCTGCCAGTTTTGAGGATGTGTGCTACTGGCACCTCGAACCTATAGCAAAATATATAAATAAAGAAAATATTCATAGGTGTGTTGGTGCCATTGTACAAAATATCATTCAAAAAGAATTGAGGATATTTTTCACTGTATCTGTTACCTACAGAAGAGAGTCCTAAGTCTTGTTCAAATTATTCTTAACAAGGGAGAAACTGAACAACATTTGAGTTAATCTAAATTCTAATGCAACATTTATATAACGAAGATTTTGATTGGTCAAAACTGACCGTCAATTCCACCATCTACACACCTGTGACAAAGTCGGTTCCCTGTTTAGTCTGGTTCCTAATATTGTGACAAATTCTCGAGTTAAAAATAGAACATGAAATTGATTTGTTGCATTAGAATCGCAATAACAGTACATTATTTGAATACCCGAGGGCGTCAATCTTGATTTGACGGTCAAAATATCCGTTTACAGGCTCCGCTACGCGTCTCCTATAAACTGCATTTTGACCGTCAAATCTACGATTGACGCCCTCGAGTATTAAAATAATGTACAGTTATTGCTTAAATAATATGCTGATACTTTCTCGGAAAAATAAATTCTGACTTTCAAAAGTAAGCAAACAGGGGAACGATTAAGATTTAGAATGTTAGATAAATCACCTGATTCATGTTTTTACTTTCAGTGTTTTCTTTTTTGAAATGTTTTTCTGTTGTTTAAATAAAAATAAAAATTTCTATTCATTCAGCAAGAAAACTACACCCGCTAAAATTTCTGAAGAAAAATACTTAATCATCATTAGAGCAAAGTATTACAGAAGGTCAGTGTGAACCGTCACACGGTTGTATAATATTTATACTAAAGACGTGACCACAGCTCTTGGTCTGTTCTTGAGGTACTGTCTGAGACCAAACATAGGGTTAATAAGAGTTCTTTGCCCGATATTTATATGTTTGTTGACGACCCGGCATCAATAGAGAACGTGGTATTATTGGATATCTAGCAAGAGAAATTCTCTCAAGCAATTGATATTTGGCATGCAGTATTGGACTAGAGGTATGAGCTTTTGCTCACTGTTGAAGGCCTTGCGATGAGAACAACTCTGTTTGTACTTAAATTGAAAATATTATATTTCAACAACACCCCAGATACGATGTGCACTTGAATATGGTTATCTTTTCAAAGATAGAGCAGAATTAATGAAAGTTAGACAGAATTTCACAACTTCGCGATAATCGATATTCTTTAAAGTCGATTCCTTAAATAAGAGTTATCTCATTTTTATTGATTTCAAAAGACAAACGTAAACAACGAAAGGAACTCGGGACAGCCGGACTTGGTACTGGCACTAGCAAAACCCAGCGTAGGGTTAAACCGGTTTGTGGGTACCAAAACCTCCCCTTTATCTGCCAAGTTTCCCTGTAGTTGAATAAACTTACGAATAAACCCAACACAGGTAATGACTAACACAATGACCACAATCTTGAAAGGAGAGAAAATTTGAAAGATGGGTAAAGGGGTGCCTGCCGCTACACCGTCTGCTAGCTCAACGAGATTAGACTGCTGGTAAAACACTGTCGCACTATGGAAGCACAATCAAACTCAAAACTTGCCGAAGGGTTTGGTCAAGAAAAATCACATATTTCACTAGACATCGGCAAATTACTTATGTAGCATGAAGATGAAAACAGAAGTAATGACCTTAGATTGCTTAAATAGATCACTGTTACCAGTGTTGAATTCATATAATTTACCCTTCAAACCGGATATTTGTAAAAAGTTTGGAAAATGTGGTCAAATGACGTCATGGGTCGTGCTCTCATATCTTTTTAAACAATTAAAGGGATTTAGGGAACACAGAATAATGTGTACCACTGATACCGATTGGCACCTACCTGCCCATATCATTCTTGACGTCATCTTACCAGCCCTTTACTTTTTCTTTATCCACACTTCACACTTTAGTATTTTTGTATTCAAAATCTTATCAATTGTAGATGAAAGAAGTTGTCCATCGCTTAAAAAAAGTCCGTTGCCATTTCTGAAATTTCATATTGATCGGCGTGACAGTCATAGAATTTCTAAAGGGACAAAAGTAACAAGTGTTGAATATATCCCTGAACTAAGCAGTCTCTTAGAAAATACTTTTGCTCTTTTCACAAAATCTCTGTATGCGCTATAAGCTCTTCAGTAAATGTGAAATGTACAATCCATATTTACGGAGGTAGGTTCATTGTTGCTTAGTGTAAACAATATTTTATTCAATGAAACAGACAATATATCAAAAGACACAGTTCATTTTAAACAAAAAAAGGATCCAGAAACAAGCTATAAGCTTATTGTTGCTTAGAATGTGAGAGTTCTAAACTTAATCATAAATCACCAATTTTTCCATATAACCTAGGTTTTAGACATCAATGTTCGCCAATGAAAAAAAAATGTCAATTTATGAAGCAAATCTGGGTGTATCTGTTGTCTCTTTAAATTCAGGTTCATTGGGGTAGATGCGAGTCAAATATTCCCGCAATTTGTTTCAAATAGAATCCCTCACGTCTTTTGAAAATACCACAAAAATTCAAACATCTCAATCAGACTTTTCTAAAGTGTGTTTCTTATTTGGTCCGGCATGGTTCCAAACAAACTATTCTTTAATTTTTTCCTTTAAAAAAATAGTGTTTTCCTTGTTTCAACATTAGATATAAACTCAAGTGATATCGCCTCGTGGTAAACACTTTTCAACTTTTTTTTTTGACTTGAATTAATAATTAATTAATATTTGACGTGCTAGTTCAGAAATAACCTATTTAATGCAGTGCCAAGTATCAAATAACTAAATACCGAAGTCACTGTGAATTTGCTTTCTGCATATGCGCATTTCGACAACTTATGTCTCATCAATGCAGATCCTGTGTTCTTGGTGCCATTTTATATTGTATCATAACACAATATCAGCTTTTTACAATAATTTTTTTTTCATAGACGAATAAATAGTACTACCGAGAATGGATAAGACTAGTGAGCTAAAAGAAACAAATGAAATAAAGTAAAATAATAAAAGCAGATGAGTGAAGTTTTGAAAGTTTGGATGCAGTTTGGAAAGTTAGGACACACTTTTATACTGTCCTCATGGTATGAAAAGTCTGTTTTTACATACTGAACAAATTGTATTCTACATTTGTATCATTGCTTGGATTTATAGCTGCAAGGACATGCCACTATTTAGCTAGGACATGCCACTATTTACAGTAGGGTGCAGACATAACCTCTCGTCCAAGTTAACTTTGGGAGCAGTCATGAGAACAGTCCTAAGTTAACTTGAAGTTAACTTGGAGCAGTCATAGAATCCTGACTTCTCTGACCAGTCATAGAGCCCTGACTGCTCTGACCATGCAGTCATAGAGCCCTGACCGCTCTAACCTGTCATAGAATCCTGACTGCTCTGACCTGTCATAGAGCCCTGACTGCTCTGACCAGTCATAGAGCCCTGACCGCTCTAACCTGTCATAGAATCCTGACTGCTCTGATTAAACAATACAAGAACTGTCAATACTCAAAGTTTAATACAGCGATGGATACGTCCCACATTCCCTACCACGCGCACACGATTCACACAACGAACGCACAAATTTTTCACACGTTGAGTGCAATTTTCTTCAATTTTGCCGTAACCATATCAGAACTTTCAGAAAACAGTCAGTCCCAGCTTCTATGTACTCGAAAATTGTAATAACTGTAAATTTCCGTCATTTTGTAAAATAAACAATTATAAATGAATAAACAAAACTGAATAAAAATCAGTCCTGTAGTTAATAAAATATCCTGCAAACAGCCACAAACATGGAATATTAGAAGAGGTGCATATTTCATTTTCATGTTAAAATACAACTTGTTGAAATGTAACCTTAAATATATAAGAAAAGGCAGATTTTCTTCATTCAATATCGATGCCCGCAATACTTCAACTTTCTGTTATTTAAACTAAAATATATAAGAAAAAGAAGATTTCCTTCATTTGATATTATATCGATGCTCGCAATATACTTTAACTTTCTGTTATTTAACCTAAAATATATAACAAAAGGCAGATTTTCTTCATTCGATATTATATCGATGCCCGCAATACTTCAACTTTTTGTTATTAAACCTAAAAATATATAACAAAAGGCAGATTTTCTTCATTCGATATTATATCTATGCAGGCAATACTTCCACTTTCTGTTTAATAACCTAAAATTTATGAGAAAAAGCAGATTTTCTTCATTCGATATTATTTTGATGCCCACAATACTTCAAGTTTCTGTTATTTAACCTAAAATATATAACAAAAGGCAGATCTTCTTCATTCCATATTATATCGATGCCCACAATACTTCCACTTTCTGTTATTTAACCTAAAATATATAAGAAAAAGCAGATTTTCTTCATTTAATATTATATCGATGCCCACAATACTTCAACTTTCTAGTATTTAACCTAAAATATATAACAAAAGGCAGATTTTCTTCATTCCATATTATATCGATGCCAGCAATACTTCAACTTTCTGTTATTTAACCTAAAATATATAAGAAAAAGCAGATTTTCTTCATTCGATATTATATCGATGCCCGCAATACTTCAACTTTCTCTTATTAAACCTAAAAATATATAACAAAAGGCAGATTTTCTTCATTCGATATTATATCGATGCCCACAATACTTCAACTTTCTGTTAAATAACCTATAATTTATGAGAAAAAGCAGATTTGCTTCATTCGATATTATTTCGATGCCCGCAATACTTCAACTTTCTGTTATTTAACCTAAAATATATAACAAAAGGCAGATTTTCTTCATTCGATATTATATCGATGCCGGCAATACTTCAACTTTCTGTTATTCAACCTAAAATATGCAAGAAAAAGCAGATTTTCTTCATTCGATATTATATCGATGCCTGCAATACTTCAACTTTCTGTTATTTAACCTAAAATATATAACAAAAGGCAGATTTTCTTCATTGGATATTATATCGATGCCCGCAATACTTCAACTTTCTGTTTAATACCCTAAAATTTATGAGAAAAAGCAGATTTTCTTCATTTGATATTATTTCGATGCCTGCAATACTTCAACTTTCTTTTATTTAACCTAAGATATATCACAAAAGGCAGATTTTCTTCATTCCATATTATATCGATGCCCGCAATACTTCAACTTTCTGTTATTTAACCTAAATTATATATAAGAAAAAGCAGATTTTCTTCATTCGATATTATATCGATGCCCGCAATACTTCAACTTTCTGTTATTTAACCTAAAATATATAACAAAAGGCAGATTTTCTCCATTCGATATTATATCGTTGCCCGCAATACTTCAACTTTTTGTTATTCTACCTACCAGTTATCGAGCAATAACCTATATGAGTTACTGCTTTGTTAATCAAGGGACATTACTCTGTTGATAACTTCATTCAGTTATTGAAGTCTTTTTAACATTATATTCAGTTTTGTTGAAATTCTTACTTATTGGTCACAGTTAAGTCTATTATTACACATGTATTATATAGTTCAAATTGACCTCAATCTAATGTTGGCCTGTCTAATTGATTTTGATGAACCACTTCAAAGATAATTGAGATTTAATTCCCCAAGGGTCCAATCTTTATGGGGGTTGGCGCATGTATTTCCTCTCTTTGCGCATTTATAATTGATAGGTAATTACACAGTTAAGTATCCAAACCACATGGGAAAAACTTGTTTGTTTGCGAAAAATCTTTATCATAAAGAAATTTGTAATCAAAGTTTGACATTTTCAAGAAATCAACATTTGATAACTTAAATAAGTTATTGCTGAAAATACATGATCACTCAATTCAGTTACACAAAAGTACTTTATTTGATAACTTAAATAGGTTACACCCCTGACTGATAAGATATGCCATCTTTAACATTTATCAAGAAAGACATCTTTAAGTTGAGGCAAATTTCATTGTGTGTACATGCATTACACTATGCAATGTCAATAATGGCTAATCTATCTTCCTAAAATTAAAGTACAGAAGAATAATTTGTGAAATTCATAATAATGGATCAAAACATCGAGGTTGCAGGAGTTGTCGTGCTAAGTATACGGCCCCACTCCTATTATTTTACACATTAAAAAGAGAAAAATGCTTCAGTCCCGCCAAACAGGAAGTTGATATCATAAGGTGACCAAAATGGCAGACAACACATTCCCCTATATATAAAGTCAAATTCTAAATTTGGAATAAATCGGATCAGAAAATTTTCACTATGTTCAATAAACATAATAAAGGTAAAAATGGCTAAGTCAAGCCAAACCAGAAGTTGATATCATAGACAGAATGTAGCAATTTTAATGAAAAAACTATCAAATAAACCGCTGCACCAAGAGTGCATAGCATGACTATCCCCACTTAAGAGCAAACTGATTAATGCACCCTGTCACATACGGGCAACATCGAGCTTTCAATTTCAGGTAAGTTTTTATCATCTCAGACTAACAACTCGTGGTAACAACTTCTATAGCTGATCACATGACATATTAGGGAGGGGACTAGAATTTTCACCTGAGTCTGGAAACTTTAACCATTGGTGGATCCAAAAGGGGGCTTCCGGGAGGGGGTCCTGGGGGTTGGAACCCCCCTTTTTCTGGGCAATCATTTATTCTTTAATAAATATGCTAGTGTTTTACTACCAAAAAATTTTCGCACCTCGCTCCCCTTGGCGATGTTTAAATTCTATTTGGAACCCCCCCCCCTTTCAAATTGCCTGGATCGGCACCTGTTAACAGTTCGTGAGTCATGTGCAACATATGATATTGTGTAACACAGTACTGAAGTTGGTATTATTATTGTTATGCTGGAAATAATCAACAGAAAATATAGAAAAATGACAAATCATGGAAATAGCGAATGGACTTGGATCGCGCTTTCCATGTTTCGAAGCTATTTCTTCAGTTCTCCAAACCGTTCATTCGCATTTTTCTGGGACAGTAAAATGCTACAGTCAGTTAGTATTGTTAGTGCAAAAATGCATTCACATGCACAAAGAAACTATGCATTCTATACCTGATTTACAATCCTTATTTTCTAACGTGTATTTTCTTTCCAAGCCTTGGAATATAGGTCAAGCCAAACGTGTTATGAAATGCTGACCACGTGACATAGTATTGTGATGAGTGGATTTTGATGAAATGGAAATCGTGTTTGTCGACATTTTCTTTAAATATAAATTGCATCACTCCATAAAAATGCTAAATTGAAGCACGATAATTTGAAGAAAACTGCACATTAATTAGAAAAAATATTTTTTCCACCAACACTTGTCGAGCTCTATGAACGACAAAATAGGTACATAGGCTTCGCTATGTTAAATTTTGAGGTCCACGATGGGGATATTTTGCAACGCTGAGACAAAAAATTATTATATATGTAGATAACAACACTTGTCGATCTCTATGAACGACAAAATAGTTACATAGGCTTCGCTATGTTAAATTTTGAGGTCCACGACAAGGATATTTTGCAACACTGAGACAAAAAATTATTATATATGTAGATAAATACGGGCAACATCAAGCTTTCAATTTCAGGTAAGTTTTTATCCTCTCAGACTAACAACTCGTAGTAACAACTTCTATAGCTGATCACATGACATATTAGGGAGGGGACTGGAACTTTCACCTGAGTCTGGAAACTTTAACCATTGGTGGATCCAAAAGGGGGGGTTCTGGGAGGGGGTCCTGGGGGTTGGAACCCCTTTTTTCTTGGCAATCATTTATTCTTTAATAATTATGCTAGTGTTTTACTAAGAAAAACCCAAAAAATTTTTGCACTTCGTTCCCCTCGGCGATGTTTAAATTCTATTTGGAACCCCCCCTTTTCAAATTGCCTGGATCGGCGCCTGTTAACAATTCGTGAGTCATGTGCAACATACCGTTCATTCGCATTTTTCTGGGACAGTAAAATGCTACAGTCAGTTAGTATTGTTAGTGCAAAAATGCATTCACATGCACAAAGAAACTATGCATTCTATACCTGATTTACAATCCTTATTTTCTAACTTGTATTTTCTTTCCAAGCCTTGGAATGTAGGTCAAGCCAAAGGTGTTATGAAAACTGACCACGTGACATAGTATTGTCATGAGTGGATTTTGACGAAATGGAAATCGTGTTTGTCGACATTTTCTTTACATATAAATTGCATCACTCCATAAAAATGCTAAATTGAAGCACGATAATTTGAGAAAACTGCACATTAATTAGAAAAAATATTTTTTCCACCAACACAAGTCGATCTCTATGATCGACAAAATAGGTACATAGGCTTTGCTATGTTAAATTTTGAGGTCCACGACGGGGATATCTTGCAACGCTGAGACAAAAAATTAATATATATGTAGATAAATACGGGCAACATCGAGCTTTCAATTTCAGGTAAGTTTTTATCGTCTCAGACTAACAACTCGTGGTAACAACTTCTATAGCTGATCACATGACATATTAGGGAGGGGACTGGAATTTTCACTGAGTCTGGAAACTTTAACCATTGGTGGATCCAAAAGGTGGGGTTCCGGGAGGGGGTCCTGGGGGTTGGAACCCCCCTTTTTTCTGGGCAATAATTTATTCTTTAATAAATATGCTAGTATTTCATTAAGAAAAACCCCCAAAATTTTCGCACCTCGCTCCCCTCGGCCATGTTTAAATTCTATTTGGACCCCCCCCATTTATTCTTTAATAAATATGCTAGTGTTTTGCTGAGAAAAACCCAAAAAATGTTTGCACCTCGTTCCCCTCGACGATGTTTAAATTCTATTTGGAACCCCCCTTTTCAAATTGCGTGGATCGGCGCCTGTTAACAGTTCGTGAGTCATGTGCAACATACCGTTCATTCGCATTTTTCTGGGACAGTAAAATGCTACAGTCAGTTAGTATTGTTAGTGCAAAAATGCATTCACATGCACAAAGAAACTATGCATTCTATACCTGATTTACAATCCTTTTTTTCTAACGTGTATTTTCTTTCCAAGCCTTGGAATGTAGGTCAAGCCAAAGGTGTTATGAAATGCTGACCACGTGACATAGTATTTTGACGAAATGGAAATCGTGTTTGTCGACATTTTCTTTACATATAAATTGCATCACTCCATAAAAATGCTAAATTGAAGCACGATAATTTGAACAAAACTGCACATTAATTAGAAAAAATATTTTTTCCACCATCACTTGTCGATCTCTATGAACGACAAAATAGGTACATAGGCTTCGCTATGTTAAATTTTGAGGTCCACGACGGGGATATTTTGCAACGCTGAGACAAAAAATTATTATACATGTAGATAACAACACTTGTCGATCTCTATGAACGACAAAATAGGTACACAGGCTTCGCTATGTTAAATTTTGAGGTCCACAACGGGGATATTTTGCAACGCTGAGAAATAAATATTAATATATATGTAGATAAATACGGGCAACATCGAGCTTTCAATTTCAGGTAAGTTTTTATCATCTCAGACTAACAACTCGTGGTAACAACTTCTATAGCTGATCACATGACATATTAGAGAGGGGACTGGAATATTCACACGAGTCTGGAAACTTTAACCATTGGTGGATCCAAAAGGGGGGTTCCGGGAGGGGGTCCTGGGGGTTGGAACCCCCTTTTTTCTGGGCAATCATTTATTCTTTAATAAATATGCTAGTGTTTTACTAAGAAAAACCCAAAAAATTTTCGCACCTCGCTCCTCTCGGCGATGTTTAAATTCTATTTGGAACCCCCCCTTTCAAATTGCCTGGATCGGAGCCTGTTAACAGTTCGTAAGTCATGTGCAACATATGATATTGTGGAACACAGTACTGAAGTTGGTATTATTATTGTTATGTTGGAAATAATCACCAGAAAATATAGAAAAATGACAAATCATGCAAATAGCGAATGGACTTGGATCGCGCTTTCCATGTTTCGAAGCTATTTCTTCCAAAAGGGGGGGTTCCGGGAGGGGGTCCTGGGGGTTGGAACCCCCCTTTTTTCTGGGCAATCATTTATTCTTTCATAAATATGCTAGTATTTTACTAAGAAAAACCCCAAAAATTTTTGCACCTCGCTCTCCTCGGCCATGTTTAAATTCTATTTGGACCCCCCCCCTCATTTATTCTTTAATAAATATGCTAGTGTTTTACTAAGGAAAACCCTAAAAAAATTTGCACCTCGTTCCTCTCGGCGATGTTTAAATTCTATTTGGAACCCCCCCTTTTCAAATTGCCTGGATCGGCACCTGTTAACAGTTAGTGAGTCATGTGCAACATACCGTTCATTCGCATTTTTCTCGGACAGTAAAATGCTACAGTCAGTTAGTATTGTTAGTGCAAAAATGCATTCACATGCACAAAGAAACTATGCATTCTATACCTAATTTACAATCCTTTTTTTCTAACGTGTATTTTCTTTCCAAGCCTTGGAATGTAGGTCAAGCCAAAGGTGTTATGAAATGCTGACCACGTGACATAGTATTGTGATGAGTGGATTTTGACGAAATGGAAATCGTGTTTGTCGACATTTTCTTTACATATAAATTGCATCACTCCATAAAAATGCTAAATTGAAGCACGATAATTTGAAGAAAACTGAACATTAATTAGAAAAAATATTTTTTCCACCAACACTTGTCGATCTCTATGAACGACAAAATAGGTACATAGGCTTCGCTATGTTAAATTTTAGGTCCACGACGGGGATATTTTGCAACGCTGAGACAAAAAGTTATTATACATGTAGATAACAACACTTGTCGATCTCTATGAACGACAAAATAGGTACACAGGCTTCGCTATGTTAAATTTTGAGGTCCACAACGGGGATATTTTGCAACGCTGAGAAATAAATATTAATATATATGTAGATAAATACGGGCAACATCGAGCTTTCAATTTCAGGTAAGTTTTTATCATCTCAGACTAACAACTCGTGGTAACAACTTCTATAGCTGATCACATGACATATTAGAGAGGGGACTGGAATATTCACACGAGTCTGGAAACTTTAACCATTGGTGGATCCAAAAGGGGGGTTCCGGGAGGGGGTCCTGGGGGTTGGAACCCCCTTTTTTCTGGGCAATCATTTATTCTTTAATAAATATGCTAGTGTTTTACTAAGAAAAACCCAAAAAATTTTCGCACCTCGCTCCTCTCGGCGATGTTTAAATTCTATTTGGAACCCCCCCCTTTCAAATTGCCTGGATCGGCGCCTGTTAACAGTTCGTAAGTCATGTGCAACATATGATATTGTGCAACACAGTACTGAAGTTGGTATTATTATGTTTATGTTGGAAATAATCATCAGAAAATATAGAAAAATGACAAATCATGCAAATAGCGAATGGACTTGGATCGCGCTTTCCATGTTTCGAAGCTATTTCTTCNGGGGGTCCTGGGGGTTGGAACCCCCCTTTTTTCTGGGCAATCATTTATTCTTTCATAAATATGCTAGTATTTTACTAAGAAAAACCCAAAAAATTTTTGCACCTCGCTCCCCTCGGCCATGTTTAAATTCTATTTGGAATCCCCCACCCTTCATTTATTCTTTAATAAATATGCTAGTGTTTTACTAAGGAAAACCCCAAAAAAATTTTTGCACCTCGTTCCTCTCGGCGATGTTTAAATTCTATTTGGAACCCCCCTTTTCAAATTGCCTGGATCGGCACCTGTTAACAGTTCGTGAGTCATGTGCAACATACCGTTCATTCGCATTTTTCTGGGACAGTAAAATGCTACAGTCAGTTAGTATTGTTAGTGCAAAAATGCATTCACATGCACAAAGAAACTATGCATTCTATACCTGATTTACAATCCTTTTTTTCTAACGTGTATTTTCTTTCCAAGCCTTGGAATGTAGGTCAAGCCAAAGGTGTTATGAAATGCTGACCACGTGACATAGTATTGTGATGAGTGGATTTTGACGAAATGGAAATCGTGTTTGTCGACATTTTCTTTACATATAAATTGCATCACTCCATAAAAATGCTAAATTGAAGCACGATAATTTGAACAAAACTGCACATTAATTAGAAAAAATACTTTTTCCACCAACACTTGTCGATCTCTATGAACGACAAAATAGGTACATAGGCTTCGCTATGTTAAATTTTGAGGTCCACGACGGGGATATTTTGCAACGCTGAGACAAAAAATTATTATACATGTAGATAACAACACTTGTCGATCTCTATGAACGACAAAATAGGTACACAGGCTTCGCTATGTTAAATTTTGAGGTCCACAACGGGGATATTTTGCAACGCTGAGAAATAAATATTAATATATATGTAGATAAATACGGGCAACATCGAGCTTTCAATTTCAGGTAAGTTTTTATCATCTCAGACTAACAACTCGTGGTAACAACTTCTATAGCTGATCACATGACATATTAGGGAGGGGACTGGAATATTCACACGAGTCTGGAAACTTTAACCATTGGTGGATCCAAAAGGGGGGTTCCGGGAGGGGGTCCTGGGGGTTGGAACCCCCTTTTTTCTGGGCAATCATTTATTCTTTAATAAATATGCTAGTGTTTTACTAAGAAAAACCCAAAAAATTTTCGCACCTCGCTCCCCTCGGCGATGTTTAAATTCTATTTGGAACCCCCCCTTTTCAAATTGCCTGGATCGGCGCCTGTTAACAGTTCGTGAGTCATGTGCAACATATGATATTGTGCAACACAGTACTGAAGTTGGTATTATTATTGTTATGTTGGAAATAATCACCAGAAAATATAGAAAAATGACAAATCATGCAAATAGCGAATGGACTTGGATCGCGCTTTCCATGTTTCGAAGCTTTTTCTTCAGTTCTCCAAACCGTTCATTCACATTTTTATGGGACAGTAAAATGCTACAGTCAGTTAGTATTGTTAGTGCAAAAATGCATTCACATGCACAAAGAAACTATGCATTCTATACCTGATTTACAATCCTTATTTTCTAACGTGTATTTTCTTTCCATGCCTTGGAATGTAGGTCAAGCCAAGGTGTTATGAAATGCTGACCACGTGACATGGTATTGTGATGATATGTTAAATTTTGAGGACCACGATATTTTGCAACGCTGAGACAAAAAATTATTATATATGTATTTAAAAATATATAAGAAAAAGCAGATTTTCTTCATTCAATATGATATTGATGCCTGCAATACTTTAACTTTCTGTTATTAAGCCTAAAGTATATAACAAAAGGCAAGATTTTCTTCATTCGATATTATATCAATGCCTGCATTACTTCAACTTTCTGTTATTTAACCTAAAATATATAAGAAAAGGCAGATATTCTTCATGAATAGTATATAAGCCCAAAACATGTGATGCTATATATGTTAATATGTTAATATTTTTTAAAGTTGTAAAGTTGTAGTTTATCTTTCTAAAAACAGAAATGAGGGGACGACCAGTTCGATTTTCAGTGGCGATTTTGTAAACAGATAATTTAATCTTGGTCCCAGCTGGGACTTATATTAGTCCCAGGTCCCATTTTAATCCTACTGGTCGTGGAAATAAATAATTTATTTTTTCGAAATTTTCATGAAAATAAATAATTTTTCTAGGCAAAGAAAACGGGAAATAATGTGGTCTTTTGAAAACGCACGTTACACGATACACGCACTCGCTTTACACGACGAATGCACACGATGCACTCGATGAGCGCTAATTTGGGAATGTTGAACGTTTCCATTGCTGTAACATTAAAGCAGTCAGGGCTCTATGACATGTCAGAGCAGTCAGGATTCTATGACTGGTTAAAGCGGTCAGGGCTCTATGACCAGAACAGGTCAGAGCAGTCAAGGCTCTACGACCAGAACAGGTCAAAGCAGTCAGGATTCTATGACCAGAACAGGTCAGAGCAGTCAGGGCTCTAGAACAGTTCTAAAGTTAACTTAGAGTAGCTTTTATGACTGCTCTATGACTGGTCTGAGTTAACTTGAAAACGGTCCTAAGTTAACTTAGAAGAGCTTTTATGACTGGTTCAAGTTAACTTGGCGAGAGGTTATGTCTGCACCCTACTGTAGCTAGGACATGCCACTATTTAGGATGTCTGCTACATGTACCTCTAACTCATTGCAAATTCATGTATAACAAAAACATTCCCGGGTATTCTGGTGCCATTGAACAAAATATCAACCAACCAGTATGAAAAAAAAAACTGATTCCAATTGTAATTTCTTAAGACAAAAATTAAGACATCTTGAAGTCTTTTTCATACCTCGCAAATCAAAGTCAACAGGGTCATAAATCTTCAAAAATGATTTTTAACAAGGTAGAAACTTAACAATACTTAATGTAAAGGAATATGCTGCTACTTTCTCGGATAAAAATAGCTTCTGACCTATCTGTTTTCAAAACTAAGCAATCAGGGAATCTATTGAACTTTAGAATGTTGAATAAAATATTGACAAGGTCAGTGAGAACCGTCACACGGTGGTATAATCTTTTTACAAGAATCATGACTACAGCTCTTGGTCTGTTCTTGATGTACTGCTTAAAACCAAAACAAGGTTACTCAGAGTACTTTGCCCGCACCTATAAAAAGTGGGATTGTTTGACATCTGGCTAGTGAATTTCTCTCAAGCCATTGATTTGGGTTTCATCGGAATTATTATGAGGTATGACCATTTGTTTGCAGCCTTCTTCGATGTGGCTAAATTTGCCATGTTTTTGTAGGAATTTTTTACATTTGCATACCCGTTATTTTTACCTGAAATGTAAATCGATTACAGACCATGAGTGGTGCGCTTTTCTGAAAACTATGTTAAACTTGATGCGAAAATCGACCATCCTGTGCCTAGTCGAATAACAGTATTGCAGTAAAATTTTCAAGCATCCTGCTATGCGGTGTGCACTGAATACTACAGAAATAACTCCAGCGATAAGGCAGTTGTTCAAAGCTAATATGTTGAAATCTTGCGAATTAATCTAAATATAACAAATAATGACTGTGTTCGCAGAGCGAAACACAAAAGTCTCCCAAACGAACTCCCATATCTAGCAACCCTCCTGTGAAATTTCATCCAATTCTGAGCACTTTAAATTTTCCCGCTTTTTTCTATTACCATAGCAACGGTCACCATTTTGAAAATTTTAAGATCAAAAATCAATTCCATGCATGCTAGGCAACCTTCCTGCAAATTTCATCCAATTCTGAGCACTTAAAATTTTTCCGCCTTTTTTCCCTTTCCATGGCAACAGTCGCCATTTTGAAAATTTTAAGACCAAAAATCATTTGTACACATGGTAGGCAACCTTCCTATCAAATTTCATCCAATTCTGAGCACTTTGAATTTTCCTGCCTTTTTTCTGTTTCCATGGCAACGGTCGCCATTTTGAAAATTTTAAGACCACAAATCATTTGTACACATGCTAGGCAACCTTCCTGTCAAATTTCATCCAATTCTGAGCACTTTGAATTTTCCCGCCTTTTTTCAGTTTCCATGGCAACGGTCGCCATTTCGAAAATTTTAAGACCAAAAATCATTTGTACACATGCTAGGCAACCTTCCTGTCAAATTTCATCCAATTCTGAGCACTTTGAATTTACCCGCCTTTTTTCCGTTTCCATGGCAACGGCCGCCATTTTGATATTTCCGAGCCCGGATGGCACACCTTCTCATTATCCTCTTCCATCATGTGAAGTTTCATTAAGTTCTAGCCATCGGTCTTCGAGATATCTGGCGGACCGGAATTTTAGGGCGAAAGAAGAGGAAGAACGAGAATAATAATAAGAACAAGAAATGATTGTGTTTGGATGCAAACACAGAAGTCACCCAAACGACCCCCAAATCAGACTTCCTGCATTCTTTTTATTTTTCATCTTATTTGTACCACTTTTTTCCCGCCTTTTTCCGTTTCCATGGCAACGGTCACCATTTTTGACATTCTGACTCCAGAATTTAATTCCACACATAATAGACAACCTTTGTGTCAATTTTCATCCAAATCGGAGCACTTTTAATTTTCCCGCCTTTTTTCTGTTTCGCTGGCAACAGTCGCCATTTTGGAAATTCTGACACCAGAATTCCATTCCACACATCATAGACAACCTATGTGTCAATTTACATCCAAATCTGACCACTTTTAATTTTCCCGCCTTTTTTCAGTTTCCATGGCAACGGTCGCCATTTTGGAAATTCTGACACCAGAATTCCATTCCACACATCATAGACAATCTCTGTGTCAATTTTCATCCAAATCGGAGCACTTTTAATTTTCCCGCCTTTTTCTGTTTCCATGGCAACGGCGGCCATTTTGAAAAATTTTAGACCAAAAATCATTTCTGTGCATGCTAGGGAACATTTCTGTAAATTTTCATCCAATTTCGAGCACTTTTAATTTTCCCGCCTTTTTTCCGTTTCCATGGCAACGGCGGCCATTTTGAAAATTCCAAGACTTGATTGCACATCTAGACATGGGTATCTACCATGGTGCCAAGTTTCATTAAGTTTGGTCCATCCATGTTCGAGAAAACGCGCGGACAAAAAAAAAAGAAAACCAAATTTGGTGTAAATCCGATAACTTTGAGAAATCGTCAAATTTAGGGGTCAAAAACGCGTAACCGGGGTCGCGACCCCAAAAAATTTTTTTGCATCACAAATCATCCTGAGGATGAATCGAACATTTTCCCTCATTCAGAATTTTGATATCGGTTACGGTTTATGAGGAGATCTGAACACAAGATAAACAGTGATTGGGGAGATAACTCCGTTACTAAAAATAGATCGATATGTGGCCCTCGNAAATTTTGTAAATTTTAGATATTGCAAGGTTCAATAAAATCGGTTTTCGGGTCAGCACCGAAGTACTGACTACTGGGTTGGTGAATACCCTCGGGGACTAACAGTCCACCAGCAGAGGCATCGGCCCAGTGGTAATAAATACAAAATACCGAAGTTACTGTTAATTTATTTTCTGCATATGCGCATTTCGACAACTTATGTCTCATCAGTGCAGATAAAACCAAACATTTGGAAGTCCAATCACCAAAAACGTGTAAAAATTGATGGAGAACAAATAACCAAAAGGATCTAAATAGGAAAGCCAAAGTTCAGCTAAGGACAGAGCTGTGCATGAGGGAGATACTCCTTAGTTTTAAACAAAATTTTGTAAATTTTAGATATTGCAAGGTTCAATAAAATCGGTTTTCGGGTCAGCACCGAAGTACTGACTACTNGGTTGGTGAATACCCTCGGGGACTAACAGTCCACCAGCAGAGGCATCGGCCCAGTGGTAATAAATACAAAATACCGAAGTTACTGTTAATTTATTTTCTGCATATGCGCATTTCGACAACTTATGTCTCATCAGTGAAGATAAAACCAAACATTTGGAAGTCCAATCACCAAAAACGTGTAAAAGCTGGTGGAGAACAAATAACCAAAAGGATCTAAATAGGAAAGCCAAAGTTCAGAAATGCTCAAATGAATTGATTCATAACTTAATTATCTAGCATCTATGAAACTACATCCATTGAACGTTTCGTTTGATTACACCGTTAAACGAATACCGAAGCAAGAACGGGAAAAGGGGGAATTCCAAAATAAAAAATCCAAAAAACACGGCAATTCAAATCCAACAACAATTGAGAGTGTATGGCAAAGACAAAACAAGTAAACAAAAATGAACAAGAACGCCACATAACTAGAGCACTAGCATTGTGAAGCCCTATAAAAACTGAGGTATCATCAGTTTCTCCGGAAGGGTAAGCATGATCTGCTCCGCATGATCTGCTCCAAACTAAAATATTAGTTTATAAGAATTTCTCTAATATCCAGCAAATTTAGATACCTCCCGAACAATGTATTAAATAGATGATAACTAACATGTGGAGAAATTTGTTCTCAGAAGCTTATTGGTTTATGTATTAATGTCTCGTGTCAATTTCTAGAGAAAGTGCGACCGGATGTTGACGAAATAAACACCTGAATCTTTGTTCGACAAAATAGTTTTTCACTTTTATGACTTATGATTCAAATATCTCATGTTACATATTTATTTAAAGATATTTCACTAAAACCCGTTTTAATGAATTGCGCAATGATACACATAGCAACGAAGGTAGCAACAGCATAACGGTATTTTTGAGAATGATACTATGGAGTTGACCTTATAAATTGATTAGAATCTCGAACATGGTTTTCCAGTTTTTTACGATAATTTCTCAAATCTTTGATATTTAAGGGGGTAGACCTGGGGAAGCCTAAAATTTTCCCCTCGTTTAATATTCTTAATATTTTCAGTATCAAAACTCCACATGTTCATGTCGGCTTTCAGCAATTTTCAATATTTTTACCGTCCCATTTTGTGTCTAGTGGTCATCAAAGATACCCTGTTACCTCATATTATTTGGTCCGTTTAGGACTTGATTGTGATGTATAAAATTGGCTCTAATTAAATTTGTATTTAATTTAAAATTATTTCAAATGCAAAATTATGTAGTTTATACATGTGTGAAAGTAGGCATGAATAATAAAAGTAAATTTAATAAGTTTGAACTGTAATACATGGGTGTTCTGAATAGTATAGGTTGAAATGTTTACTCTATTTTGATCACTATTAATCACTTCTTGTAAAAAATTCTGTCGTTTAATTTTCACCAAAAACTGAGAATAGAAAGAAAACTAGTATATGTAAGATATATTAAAATTTTAGAAAATTCTACCGTCCCATATTTTCTTAATTTAGAATACAGTGGGTAAAAATCAATAAAATTGCTGAATCTGTGCTATAAATTACCTCCCTTGGAAAAAATCTGACTTTTACATATTTTCATTATCTTTAGACGGTTTTGCAAAAATGTAGAGTAAAATGCACTCATTATAAATAACTTGATATTGGGTATTTGTTTTTATGACAAAATCAATATTTATTTGCTGTGTGGACAAAATTTTGCAATTAAAAAATTTGATAATACCTAATGTAATTATTCTATTTGTTTGTGTGAGTAATAAAAAAGTGAAAAACAGAGTTATCTCCTCCTACCCCAGGTCTACCCCCTAAAATTTTCACATTTTTAAGTTCTCGGTATTTTAACAATGTTAAA
>MJUU01016605.1:42140-72151 GCA_002080025.1 Modiolus philippinarum | reverse complement strand
TATCAAATCGTCTAGAAAAATAAATAGATTTTTAAATGAAGTTCACCGAAACAGTCTTCCATTATACGTTGGTAAGTGGCGGGTGCATTTGATAATCCGAAAGGTAGACGATTATATTCCCCAAAACCTAGTGGGCCTACCGTGAAAGCAGTACGGGATTTATGTTCTTCTGCAATTTCGACTTGATAATAACCACTTTTCATGTCAATTACACTAAAGTATCTTGCTCCTGATAATGAATCAGGTATCTCATCAATACGGGGTAGTGCATAATTATCTTTGACTGTTTTGGAATTTAAAAAACGGTAATCAATGCACATTCTAAGACGACCATCTTTACGACTAGTACTACTGGGGATGAATATTGAGAATGAGATTTTCTAATTACACCGCAAGTAACTAATTGTTTTAAATGTTCCCTTACCTCTTCATTGAAGGTGGTATTCTTCTAAAACGTTGCTTAAGGTAGATCGGTAGTCTTCCGCCATTTTGAATATGTTATTTATGCTGTTATGGTATTATCTGCTTTTTAAATATGCAAATATGTTTATTTGTAATGAATCAATTAATATTATATCCGTAATACAAAATGCAAAGGACCTACATGGACTTGATTTCACATGTCTTTATCAAATTAGACAAGGTATGGCAACTTAACAATTAAATAAGTTGGAAGAGGATTTTTGAAAAAGGGAGATAATCTGATAAAAATATTTTACATAGATATCACTATGAAAATTCAAATTTTACGAATTATAAGGAAAACAAAGTCGGTGACCCCCATTTTTCTTTATATTTTTTGAAAGTATGTTAAAAGGTCTATTACATGTATAAAGTAGAAAAAAATCTATGGAATAGTTTTAAAGAAATCAACAACATACCTGTTTTTCCCTATATATTCATTAGAAATATTTGATTATTTTGATATCAGTTATTTTAAAAACAAGCACGGTGACCCCCCTTATTTATTTATTTATTTCAATGCTTATATAATAAGGAAACTTTCCTGTAAAAATAAAAAGAATCTATGGAAAAAAATTTGGAGTACCCATCTACCTTAAACGGGGTCTCGTCTCTCAGTTCAATTCTATGTTGCACTCCTGTGTAGTGGCCAATATCCGTATCACCTTTTGAAAATATATCTTTGTATTTAAATAAAAGATTTTGTAAATCAGATTTCGAATTATCATCTAACTCACTTGAAATGTGAACATCATTGAGTTGATTACACTTTGAAAACTCATCATTTGTACAACTATTTGACTTATCCTCAATAGTTACAGGTTGAACTTCGCACAAAATGCTTTTTGGAGGAATAGAAAATGTGCGAGTTGAACAATTTGAAATTGTTACATCAACAAATCCTTGACCTTTTCCTTGATATGTAATAATTGAGGGAGAAATATCTAAGTCATCAGTGAGCATTGAACAATATGTTGGTTGTAAAATCGCACATGTAGTATGATATTCTAAACCTTTGTCTACATACCCCGCAACTGTAGTTGTTGTGTTCGGTAAAACAGTAATATTTTTATTCTCAGCTAATTTGACTAGACCAATTACATTGTTTCGTTTTTTTAATTCTTTTTCTCTATACAACATAGAACGGAAACATAAATACCATGCAGTATTTAATTTTGCGGTTTGTAACATATTTGTTTCATAAATCTCATTACATGAGTTAAGAAACACAGATAAAACATTTGTTCCTATAAGCAAAGGTACCTTTGTCTTGTATGAACTTTGTGGAACTACAAGTGCTAAACATATTTGTTTTGTCATATTTGGTATTCCAGAAACGGAGAGCTCTATTTCAATACAGCCATCATATGGCAATTTTTCTCCATCCGCGCATTAAATATTTAATATACTTTCAAGTTTGAATATTTCTAGATGAGATAAATGTTGATCATAGAAACTACGACTTATTGTTGTTATGAAAATATCACATGAAATGATCAATATGGACATGAAAGGGGAGGTTTTATGTTATAGAACTAGGCCGGGCTGTTTAATGTACTATGTTTCGGACTCATGATTGTTTTTAAAGGTTTTTTTAACAAATCACTCCATTCTCAGTTTTATTTTGGCTTTGGGACTTGTGAACTTGCCCTTTCTTCCTACCTCTCCAGCATATGGAGTGTACATTTCACAGTCGTTACTGTCTAGTGTGTAGTATTGTGATCTTATTATCAGTCTGAAAGATGCAGAGAAAATTTCTTGGTTTAACAAGTAATTACACCTTATGTAAGTAAGCTGCATTCTGATTGGTTAATAGTCGTGGTATTTTTTGGCAAATACCACCTCATCGTGGTATTTGTGCCAGGGTCATCTTAGCGCTTTGATGAATTAGACATTCGGTGTAATTAAACAGATTATCGTCGGGGTATTTGCCAAAAATACAAGTCTTGGGTCTACATTTCCCTCGCCTTTCAGGCTCGGGAAAATTTTACAGCCCCGCGACTTGTATTTTTAGCAAATACCCCTCCTTATCATAGTATATCTGTTCAAAACACTCTAGATGCAATAGCTGGCCAAGTGGATAAGGCGCTGGACTATAGATTACGAGGCCTGACACCGCTATGAGGGTTTGATCCTGACACGTGTCATCGGTTCCAGGTACCTACCCTAGCTCGAGGGTTTCACCGGTTTTCCGCAAATATCGGGCTTTCCTCCCTCACAAAACCTGGCGACCCGGTGCGAGAACGGCATCAGTGCCAACAAGTCGAAAATCTCGCCGTCGGTTAAAAAGCTCGTATATAGCTTTAGTTAATTCTTAAGGTGTGTTCTCCGCACTGTGGTTCTCCGACGTTAAATAAAACTTACCTTACCTTTACCTTTAATTCATACTCCATCTGAACATTAATTAATGTCCGTTTTTGCGCCTCTTGAATTTTTGGTTATTAGGAGAACCACTTGTTCCTCCTTGACCTTGAAATGACAACAACACGTGACAGCATTTTATTTTGGAAGCGATTCGAAGTACTTAATGATTTTGTATATTTTGTTAATGTATAGAAATTTGTTCTAAGTTGAATTATACTTTATTGTCGGTTCAGACAACAGATCAAACGCTGTCAATGAGGTGACGAACAACCCCGGGCGAACAACTTCATTTTAAGAGAAAACGCAGTTCACACTTTCAGTTTCAGAAACTATGAAAGAAATGCCTGCAAATATTGTCCAAGTGACAGTGGCTGATGTGACAGGTAATATAAGTAATCGGGTTTAAATTTATATCAATATAATTAAGAAGTCGAAAGTGAAACGTGACAGTGTCAAAAACTCGAAAACTCGCAGGCTAAAGTTGAAACAACTAGACCAAACCAGGGTCATTCCATGTATACTAACCCCCTTGAGGGATTCGAAGACTGAGATGTCATGATGTTGCCTGTACCTAATCTGAATACATTCAAATACAATACCTTAATACTGAATATAATAAGTGAAATATGTAGAATCTGAAAATAAACTTGACATCTGAATACAATACATGAAGTATCCTGTCATTCTGAAGTAGGTAAAGAACCCCCAATGTGAAGAAAATTTGTCATTTTTTTAATACAATATGTCATGTATATAATACCCAATCTGAGTGCAATTTTTATACGACCGATAAAATTTTTGCGGTTGTATAATGGTATGGTGCTGTTGTTGTTGTCTTCTGTAGATACTGTAGTTTTTGGGACCAAAATGTAAATACGTCTAAACATCAAGTATAATTACACCATGAGCATAGTATGCTACATATACCAAATACAATTTGTCAAGTACAACAAATCTGAATACAAGATGTTAATAGTTCAATACACCTAGATGATCTGAAATAAATTGTTCATACACCCAATCTGAATACAATAATTAAGAAATAATTCATAGATGCCAACAGATTGTTGGAGATTTAGATATGGGTGGCCATTATTTTTCTCAATATTTTACCCAGAGTGTAGTGCAGTGGAGCGAGGGTTAAAATGAAGAAAATAATGGATGCCCATATGTAAACTCGATTACAAACCAACGAAAAACATGAATTAATTCGATTCTAATATGACATTTAATTATTGATGCGTACCTATGATGTACTGGACAACAACAGCCAATCATAAGTTTTACTGATGTTTTTTGCGCAAACATATTATGATGCATCTATTTCAGCCTTAAGGCTGTTGTGATGTAGCTCATTATGTTATTGGATGTTTTCATACGGCTAGTTGTCATGGTTTCCATCATGTCCATTGTTCCCATACTTGTTAATTACACCTGATCTGAATACAATATGTCAAGTGCACCTAGCATTTAGTATGAATACAACATATCAAGTGCACCTAATCTGAATAATATAGGTCAAGGACACCTGATCTGAATGCAATATGACAAGTAGAACCAACCTGAAAACAATATGTCAAGTCCATCCAATCTTAATACAATACGTCAAGTACACATGCAGAGTCTGAATACAATATGATTTGAACATCAAATCTCAATAAATTTCCTAAAGTACTCTTAATCTAAAGCAATTTATCAAGTATACCTAATCTGAATACATTTTGTCAAGTACATTCAATCTATATACAATATTAATTGTTAACCCAATCTGAATACAAGATGTTAAGTGAAGCAGTTTAAATACAAATTATTTGTTTTTAAACTGCTGTACTTGATATATTGCATTTAGATTGGGTGTACATGTACTTAACATATTGATTGGGTATACTTAACATATTTGAAATTTGTTAAGTACACCCAATCTGAAAACATTATTTCAGATAAACCAATCTGGATAAAATATGTCAAGTGCACCCAATTTGGATATGGTATCAAGTTTACCCAATCTAAAAAACAATACAACATGTACATCAAGTACATGCAATCTGGTTACAATATATCAAGTATATACATCAACTCTGAATACCATGTATATTGTATGTCTGAATAAATTGTCTGTATTTTTCTATGGCAACAATCACTTTAGCCCTGTCAAATTTTCAGTCAGACTTATACACAGTTTTTATACCCTGCCACACGAAGTGGCGAGGTATTATGTGATACCCACAGTCGTGTGTCTGTCCATCTGTCTGTCCGTCTGTCCATCTGCCCGTTTGTTTGTTTGTCTGTCCCCCCAAGGTTTCCGACTGATAACTTGTGAAGAAATAGCACAAGGTTAAACTTGGTATGCAAGTTGTTTACCACAAAACTCAGGTCAAGTTCGATTTTTGGTTCAGAGGTCCTAGGGGTTCTGGAGTTGATAACTTGTGAACGAAATTACACAGGTCTTCAAACTTGGTATGTAAATTGTTTATCACAAAACTTAGGTCAAGTTCGATTTTGGGTTCAGAGGTCCAAGGGGTTCTATAGTTATGCCCCTTGAAACTTTTGAATTTGTTAAAATTTAGGGTTTCGTACTCATAAATTGTGAATGAAATAACATACTGTCTTCAAACTTGGTATGTAAATTGTTTACCACAAAACACAGGCCAAGTGTAATTTTGTGTTCATTGTTACACATAGCTCTGAAGTTATGCCCTTTTAACTTAGAAATTTTGTTAAACGTGGCAGGGTATCATGTAATGCACCATTACTATTTTTATTTGATAGGTCTAGCTGAACTGGCTCACAGAGAATACCAGGCTGGAATGTATGAGAATGCAGAGCAACTTTGTATGCAGTTATGGAGACAAGAACCTGAAAACACTGGAGTTCTGTTGTTACTTAGTTCTACACATTTTCAATGTAGAAGATTGGACAAGTGAGATGATTTTTTTTATTCTAAATGTAGATGTAGATGTTGCTTCTTTGAAATGCAAATAAAACTGAACATAATCATTTCAATTTTAGCAATAGGATTTTCCCTTCTAATTGCAAGACTGTTAGGAGAGTTTTTAAATCTCATGTTTACAAAATAAATAATAAAACCTTTAGTATTTATTTTCCTTTTGTAATTTTTATCTTTGTCAATGTCTCCATTTTTTTGTTGCCATGACATTGCATTGATATTTTCAATTTTTTATCCTGGATTTCTCCCCGGGATTTCCCATCTCTGCCTGTTTACTTCGTTTTTCCTTGCCAATGTATTCACGAAGGTCACATAAGGTAATGGGGGTAATAACAATATTATCAAACAGAAATGTCAAAAAAGAAAAAGCACCGGAAAATTTGTGTAGCCTAGATATGGAAGTACCATGATAAGAAGAAATGGCGATTGTTGCTTTATTTGCCAAACAATAGGGTGCAGTTTGTATTTAAAAGGCAGTATTAAATTTATACGTTCATTTTTTTTTTTAGATCTGCCTACTTCAGCCAGCTTGCTATTAAACAGAATCCCATGTTAGCTGAAGCCTACTCCAACCTTGGAAATGTATATAAAGAACGGGGACAGCTACAGGAAGCTTTAGAAAATTACAGACATGCAGTTAGATTAAAACCAGATTTTATTGATGGCTACATCAACTTAGCAGCAGCTTTAGTTGCAGCAGGAGACTTGGAACAAGCTGTACAGGCCTATGTTACAGCCTTACAGTATAATCCAGTAAGTATTGAGGCTGGACCATGGGGGTACCAGGGGAGTTAGAACCAGCTGTACAGGTCTATGTTACAGCTCTACAGTATAATCCTGTAAGTATTGAGGCTCCTCATGGGGGTACCAGGGGACTTGGAACAAACTGTACAGGCTTATGTTACAGCTCTTCAGTATAATCCAGTAAGTATTGAGGCTCCTCATGGGGATAACAGGGGACTTGGGGAGGGGGAAGCTGTACAGGCCTATGTTAAAGCTCTACAATATAATCCAGTAAGTATTGAGGCTCCTCATGGGGGTATCAGGGGACTTGGAACAAGCTGTACAGGCCTATGTTACAGCTCTACACTATAATCCAGTAAGTATTGAGGCTCCTCATGGGGTACCAGGGGACTTGGAACAAACTGTACAGGCTCATGTTACAGCTCTACAGTATAATCCAGTAAGTATTTAGGCTCCTCATGGATGTACCAGGTCTTAAAACAAGCTACACAGTATAATCCTGTTAGTATTGAGGCGTCTTATGGGGTACCAGGGGACTTGGAACAAGCTGTACAGGTCTATGTTACAGCTCTGCAGTATAATCCAGTAAGCATTGAGGCTCCTCATGGGGTACCAGGGGACTTGGAACAATCCTGAAATTATTGAGGCTCAAATCTGCTGGGGCTGAATCACTTTGGTAGTGAAGATGCACGTATAGTAAGTCACACACACTGTTAATATTGGTAGAAAACACACTGATAGTGATTCACACACTGGTAGTTGATCCTGTCTTGTAAGGTAATCATGTGCTGATGGTGAATCACACATGGATGGTTAATCTTGCATGAGAAAGTGATGGGTGAATCACATACAGTGAAACTTCCATGGCCTGAGCACTGAATGGACTGATGAAAACAGTTCCAGCTAGAAGGGTGTTGGACCTAGCGAAATTAAATTGTGTTTAGATTCGAACAAAGGGTATAGAAAAAGGATTCCATGGTGTTCCAGTTACTGCAGTTCAAGCTATCAAAGTTCATCTATACATTGATAATGAATCACATACAATGTAAATGAGTCACACACAAATAGGACATAGTGTACTTTATACCAGGATTTTTTTTCCATTTCTAGGATCTTTACTGTGCAATTATAAAGAATATTTTATTTTTTTCTATTTCTAGGATCTTTACTGTGTAAGAAGTGACCTTGGTAACTTATTGAAAGCATTGGGAAGATTGGACGAGGCCAAGGTAGGGTAATTAATACATGGTCCAGAAGGGTAAAAACTTTAAATTACTATATTAGAAAAATTTAAAAAATAAAAAAAACAATATATAAATAGTAAGGTAAGGTAAAAAGGCTTTTTCCAGGATTTTTTCATGCCTTAAAAGACCATACAGATGCAAATTGTCCATACCTATTTCTTTTTATCCAAAATGGAGACTTATGTTACATGTAACATGTTGATATGTGTTGGTATTTCAGTGGTTTAAGGTTTTAGTGGGGTCTGTTTTGAACTTTTAGCTGGCATACTAATTTTGATTCATTGCTTTGATAAAACCTTACAAGTACATGTATATGTATGCTGTTATATATTATCTTCACTTCACAGACAATCATTTTAATTTCTTAAATTTCAAATCTAGTCTGTTGCACTTAAGGGCTGTTAAAGCCAAATGTATATGGGACGGGGGAAGGCACTTTAAAATTGCTGCTACCTGTGGATGTTATTAATTCAAGTTGGAATTCACAAGCAGATAAAAAAAATCTACTGTGCATCTGTGGTTGGTTTTTTAAAGATGGTCAAGAATCCAGTTCTAAATCTCCTTACTGGTATTGAGACACACAATTCTGCCATTAACTAGAAATCACATATTCAATCCACTTAGATGGGTAGACCTGGTGTATTGGGAGATAAATGAAATAAATGGGACAAGAGGAAACATCTAAAATGGCTGAAAACTATAATCACATGCCATAATCTGCAAGGGAACTATACAGGAAAAACGCACTTGTTTAAATTACATAATTTTACATTTGAAACATTTTTATATCAAATACAACTTTGATTAGAGCTTATTTTTATGCCCCGCCTACGAAGTAGGACGGATATATGGTTTTCGGGTACGTTGTCTGTACGTACGTCCGTCCGTAATGCTTAGGTTAAGGTGTAGGTTGAAGGTAGTTTACCTTGAAGGAGGTTTGATATCTTGATGAAACTTTGTATACTGATAGACCATGACATGAACTACAACATTTTGGAATGAAACCGATGCTGTGACCTCAAGGTCATGGGTCATTGACTTTGAATATTAGGAGTGAATATTTGATATACTGCAGGTTAAGGTGTAGGTTGAAGGTAGTTTACCTTGAAGGAGGTTTGATATCTTGATGAAACTTTGTATACTGATAGACCATGACATGAACTGCAACATTTTGGAATGAAACGGATGCTGTGACCTCAAGGTCATGGGTCATAGACTTTAATTGTTAGGAGTGAATATTTGATATACTACAGGTTAAGGTTTAGGATGAAGGTAGTTTACCTTGAAGGAGGTTGGATATCTTGATAAAACTTTGTATACTGATAGACCATGAAATGAACTGCAACATTTTGGAAGGAAACAGATGCTATGACCTCAAGGTCATGGGTCAATGACTTTGAATATTTTAAGTGAATATTTGATATACTACAGGTTAAGGTTAGGTTGAAGGTAGTTTACACTGAAGGAAGTTTGATATCTTGGGGAATCTTTGTATTTAGATAAACCATAACATGAGCTCGAATGTTTTGGTGCAAAACAGATGCAGTGACAAGGTCAAGGTTCATTGGCTGTGAATTTTGTGATTGATTTTTTGTATTTATGCTCATTGATTTAATTTTTGAAATTCCTCCTAGCATCTTTTTTGTCCTTTTTGTTTAAACAGTCATTTTTTTAAATTGAATTGCAAATGTCTTTGATTTCTTTTTTTGTGAAATTCCTGAAACTTTTAGACTATTTAATTTTGGAAATTTTACCTAGCAACCATAATTTTTTTTATTTCTTTTTGTCAAAATAACAATTTTCAATAACTGAATTGCAAAAATCTTTGATTCCAATTTTGGATAATTTCCTGAAACTCTCAAAGACCATTTAATTTTGGAAATTTTACCTAGCATTCATACATTTTTGAATTTCTTTTTGTCAAAACACCAATTTTCAATAACTGAATTGCAAAAATCTTTGATTCCAATTTTGGTAAATTTCCTGAAACTCTCGCAAGACCATTTAATTTTGGAAATTTTACCTAGCAACCATACATTTTTGAATTTCTTTTTGTCTGAACACAAATTTTCAATAAATGAATTGCAAAAATCTTTGATTCCCATTTTGGTAAATTTCCTGAAACTCTCAAAGACCATTTAATTTTGGAAATTTTACCTAGCAACCATACATTTTTGAATTTTATTTTTGTCTGAACACAAATTTTCAATAAATGAATTGCAAAAATTTTTGATACCAATTTTGGTAAATTTCCTGAAACTCTCGAAGACCATTTAATTTTGGAAATTTTACCTAGCAACCATACATTTTTAGCTCACCTGACCCAAAGGGTCAGTGTGAGCTATTGCCATCACTTGGCGTCGTCGTCCGTCTGGCCGTCCGTCCATCCGTCGTCCGTTAACTTTTCACATTTTCATCTTCTCCTCTGAAACCACTGAAGCAAATTCAACCAAACTTTACATGAATGATGTACTAAAGGTCCTTTACAGAGATTGCTCATTTCGTTCCGATCCGACAAAAAACATGGCCGCCACCGCGGAACTTCGGTTTAACATTGGACCCCATGGGAAAAATCATATTTTCCTCTTTTCCTCTGAAACTGTGAAGCAAATTCAACCAAACTTTACAGGAATGATGTACTAAAGGTCCTTAACAAAGACTGGTCATTTTGTCCCGATCCGACAAAAAACATGGCCACCAGCGGGGAACTTACGTTTAACATTGGACCCTATGGGAAAAATCACATTTTCCTCTTCTCCTCTGAAAGCACTGAAGCAAATTCAACCAAACTTTACAGGAATGATGTACTAAAGGTCCTTAACAAATACAGCTCATTTCGTTCCCATCCCACAAAAAACATGGCTGCCAGCAAGGAACTTAGATTCAACATTGGACCCTATGGGAAAATCACATTTTCATTTTCTCCTCTTAAACCACTGAAGCAAATTCAACCAAAGTTAAAAGGAATGATGTACTCAAGGTCCCTTACACAGATTGCTCATTTCGTTCAGATCTGATAAAAAAACATGGCGGCCAACTCGGAACCTAGTTTAACATTGGACCCTATGTGAAAAATCACATTTTCCTCTTCTCCTCTGAAACCACTGAAGCAAATTCAACCAAACTTTACAGGAATGATGTACTAGAGGTCCTTAACAAAGAATGCTCATTTTGTTCCCATCCCACAAAAAACATGGCTGGCAGCAAGGAACTTAGATTTAACATTGGACCCTATGGGAAAATCACATTTTCAACTTCTCCTCTTAAACCACTGAAGCAAATTCAACCAAAGTTAAAAGGAATGATGTACTAAAGGTCCTTAACAAAGATTGCACATTTTGATCCAATCGGATAAAAAACATGGCTGCCAGCAAGGAACATAGTTTAACATTGGACACTATGGGAAAATAACATTTTCATCTTTTCCTCTGAAACGACTTAAGCAAATTCAACCAAACTTTACAGGAATGATGTACTAAAGGTCCTTAACAAAGATTGCTCATTCGTTCCGATCCCATAAAAAACATGGCCGCCAACACAGAACCTAGTTTAACATTGGACCCTATGGGAAAATCACATTTTCATCTTATCCTCTGAAACCACTGAAGCAAATTCAACTAAACTTTACAGGAATGATGAACTTATTGTACTTTACAAAAATTGCTCATTTCATTTAGATCAGATAAAAAAAATGGCCATCAGTGCAGAATATAGTTTAACATTTACATGTAACTAAATATATAGAAGGTCCTTTGCAAAAATTACTCATTTGAATAGGATCAGAAAAAAAAACACAGGTGCTAATGGAGAACATAGCTATACATTAGACCCCATTGGTAAAAACATAATTTTTGGACATGCTTGGCATAGAAGCATTTTGTCAGGTGAGCGATACAGGCTGAGCCTCTAGTTGAATTTGGTTTTGTCAAAACACCAATTTTCAATAACTGAAATGCAAAAATCTTTAATTCCTATTTGAGTAAATTTCCTGAAACTCTTAAAGACCATTTAATTTTGGAAATTTTACCTAGCAACCATACATTTTTGAATTTCTTTTTGTCAAAACACAAATTTTCAATAACTGAATTTTAAAAAATCTTTGATTCCAATTATGGTGACTATTTCATTTTGGAAATTCTATCTAGCAACAGTGTGAATTCATTACTTTATAGTTAAAGTAGTCATTTCCCAAACATGGATTGCAGAAATTCTTGATTCCAACTTTGGTAAAATTTATGAAACTCTCTAAGACCATTTAATTTTGGAAATTTTACCTAGCAACCATACAAATTTGATCGTTGTTGTGTAAAATTTCATGTTTTTACCTCTAGGTTTATAGAAAAGATGATAAAATAAATGTCACTCATGGTCATTAATTAGGTATGATCAGTAGCCGGCATAGTGTCCATTGACACAGAATCTCTTGTTTTTATCCTGAAAGGATCAAATAATATGAGAAAACAGGCTATCTTTGATGACCACTACACAGAAAATGGAAATAAAAAAAAAATCGTGAAAATCACTTAAAGTTTACATGAACATGTATACTTTAAATACTGTATGGTCAAAAAATTAAATGAGTGGAAATTTTTAGGCTTACCCAGGTCTACCCCCTTAAAATATGTACAGTATCGTTTAGTAATGAAGGGATTGATGGGATATAAACATGAGGTTAAAACTGACAGTTAAAAGCTATAATTTGAGTGTTTTTTAAGGGGAGAGGAATTAGTAGTATAATGGTCAAAAATTAAAAAAAATCATATTTTATAAACATGAGAATGGTTCAATTTGCATATTGGTCTTGTAAGGTATACAGTGTGATGAAAATATTTTTTCAGAGAAACAGACAACAGGAATACAGACTGGAGGTGCAAAGATTTCTTTCTACAAAATTTTGGAATTATAGTCTAACCAAGGAGTAAATACTGCTGCATTGTTTGGCATGTTTGGTACTCCATTAAATAATCATGAAAGAAATCTTTTTGTGGTCTTTCTATTGACATAGATGCTTGATTTATTACAGAATGATAAAAAGAAGAAAAAATATCAATACACTTCTACGGTTCTCTTAACTCTTTGCTCTCTATTTAGCTTTTTGTTTGAGTTTTGTCTTACCAAAATAGAGGCGGTTCATTAATCATTAATTCTGTTAATAAAATTTAACTTCAAATGTAGCATACTGTTTTGAAGAAATTTATGTATCAATTATAGGATATATTGATATACATTTGAACTTATTGTGTATTGATCTTTTTTTAAGAACATGTAATTAGGAAATGGAAAGAACCTTTTTATTCTTCTTTTTATTTTATGAATCATTTTCAAATAGCTAGTAAATTTGGTGATGAATACACATTGATATAAATTATAGATTTTATAACTGAGATAAAATTGTTTTCTTTTGAGAAGATCTAATATTTTATGCAAAAAGGTCTAGTTCCCATGAAACTAAAAAGAATACTTTCAGGAAAAAATTGACTGTAGATAGTTCCAGGAATGAATAAATGGGTTAGGAGACATTATGAATTGTGTCTGTTGACATCAACACGTCCATTATTTGCAAAGCAAAATTTATAAAGGAGTTAAGGTGCAGTAAGGGCTTTATTTGACCTCAAAAGATAAGTTTGCTTGAATTCACATTAATTTTTGTTGCAATGTTCTATGGATAGGGGTTAACAGTTAAAAGGAAGATAACTCAAATATTGATGTATGATAACAGCGGTTTTTTTTTTGGTGTAGAAAATGGGACAAATTGCACATTTTCTCAAAAAATGACAAATTTGACTCATTTTGACTACTTTTTCTTATGAGGAAACATAGAGCACAGGCAAGAACCACAAAAATATTCATATAGGAGGTCCAATGCATCTGTACTAACAATTTGGTAAAATATCTAATTAGTTCTTGAATGTGCTCTATATTTCCGATAACAAAAATTGTTCGAAAATATGCCAAATTCCTTGTATTTCTATGAAAATGTTCAAAAGTAGCTTCAACATTATGTCAGAACTGTACCTATTGTGACGTCATGGGTTCTAAATGAAGTATTTTTTCCTTAATTGGTAACTGAACTTTCGAACCAACAAAAAAGAAAAAACCCAGGTGCAACTTAAAAAATCATCGAAATTTAGGGCCAAATCACCCCTTAATCGCACCTTGTCCTTTATAAAAATTCAAGTATTTTGTTTCAATTGTTTACCGATACCCAACCCCATGCAATATTTTTGTGAAGAACAACCCTTGGTTTCCTGTCTGCAGGTATTGAATTTTCAAAGAAATGTGAAACTTTAATTTTTTTGTTTTATTTAATACACTTTACATATTTAAATAAACAATTCCAGGTAATGCAAAAAAAAATAATAAGAATTAAAAAAAAGTAATAAATGAATAAAATAATGAAAAAAAAATAAGAATTTAAAAATAAAAATCATGGATTGGTTAACAGTTACAGCGAAAAAAATGAAATATTTATTCATTATAAAACTTTTGTTGAAAATGGCTATTTGAGAAATAAATATGTACATGTAATACTAATAGTATTTCTTATCTCACTAATTTAATATCTATTTTTATCCTTTCTACAATAGATGTAGAATGCTGACATCAATTATGATGGTTGAAGACAAGCCACTTGGAATTCTGGGTGACATTTTAATGGTAATTACTGCTTAATGTCCAGGTAAAACTGAGGTATTGTATATAATGGGGAAAATGTCTTGTCCATAGAATAGAAAGTCTTTCATTATGGTTTTGCTTGTCTTTCGAATTTGGGGAAAAAGTTGACTCAAAAAATGGTTAAGTTTGTTGGGAAAGAGATAGCCAGTCAGTCAAAGCTAATTGTTTTGGAAAATCACTATTTTCTGATTAGCCTTTCCAAGAACGCTTTTGCGGACGCTAGCTGTCGCTGCGGGGAAATGTTTTTCACCTGTAATATTCTTTTTATATATCATTATACAAACTAGATGTTTGATGCTGAAATTATAAAAGATACATTATCATGCACTATCACAAAAAAAATTATAATATATAAAAAAAAATTATATAATGTATAGATATATATATGTCATGTGGTGAGAAACGTTGCTCTGTATCTGAAATATAAAGTGAAATTCTAGACAAATTTTCATTCAACTTCAGTGCTTGGAAAAGTAACATCAAGTTTAAATGTTCAAATTCAAAGATCAAACTTTTTGAAGTGTAATTAATGGGAATTACATTAAATCTTATTTTGGTATCTTTTGGGGCTTTATTTTATATTTTTATGATACAAAAGCATTTGATGAAGGATAAATATTTGCTTAGAGTCTCACTGACAAGGAAACTTTGTACTTCACTAAGTTTTTCTCTAAGACTATGACAGATTTATTTAATTAAGTTAAAAAAATCAAAATTTCAGTTGAAGAAATACAGATGCAAAGAAGTATCGGGGTTCCTCTGTCAAATATTCAAGATACATTTAGCGCATTGCGTAGGAGCGCAGCAGAATGCAGCAGTATGCAGCAAGTCGCAGATATTGATTTTTGTGTGTTGACAATAAACTTCTATGTTTACATTTTGTAGGCATGCTATTTGAAAGCAATTGAAACCCAACCAAATTTTGCAGTAGCTTGGAGTAATTTAGGATGTGTATTTAATGCTCAAGGAGAAATATGGCTGGCAATTCATCATTTTGAAAAGGTAATAATGTGGTTCAGAATTTGAAAAATATAGGAATTACAAGGGTTTTTGAAAAGGAAAAGTTTAATTTTTATACGACCGCAAAAATTTTTGCGGTCATATAATGGTATGGTGCTGTCGTCGTTGTTGTTGTCGTTGTCTGTAGACACTTTTGTTTTTGGACAATAACTTTAGTTTCAGTTGACCAATCCTTATGAAATTTTGACACAATGTTCCTTGGCACAAAAGGAAGGCTTGGCTAAGTTTTGGTCATTGTTGTCCCAACCGTTTTTAAAAAAGGGACCAAAAAGGGTTAAATTTCATGTTTTCATATATTTGACTAGAATCTTTATTATTTATCGGATTTTGATTGGGTTTCTTTCAGTGTCCTCCTGAGGAAATTTGCAATCAGTGGTATGGCAACAGATTTCACGTGGCATGTACCGTCCACGAAATAAATTGGGCCCAAAGGGGGCAAATTTCAAAATTTTTAATTTTTTTATTTTTAGTCTGATTTTGATGCAGTTTTTTGCATTGGATTCCTTTTGAAAAATTAACATAGCTCTGTACCATTAGATTTTTGATAACTTGTTTCTTTTCCAAGCTATGAGGGCCCAACGGGGCAAAAATTACAAACATGCAGAATACCTAAAATTTTTATTTTTTATCTGATTTCAATGGGATTTTTTTCTTTAGATTCTTCACATTGTAGGCTTTCAGTGGTATGTGAACGGATTTGGTGTAGCTCTTACCGTTTCCAAGCTATTAGGGGTCAAAGGGGCCAAAATTGCAATTTTTAGAAATATTTAAAATCTTTATTTTACATCAGATTTTGATGGAATTTTTTTCTTTGGATTCCTCTCAATGTAAGCTTTCAGAGGTATGCGAACGGATTTGATGTAGCTCTTACCATTTCCGAGCTATAAGGGGTCAAAGCAGGTCAAACTTGCAATTATTAGAAATATGTGAAGTCTTTATTTTTCATTAGATTTTGATGGGATTTTTATCTTTAGATTATTCTCATTGTAAGCTTTCAGTGATATGGCCATATACTTTGCATTGCTCTTTGGTTTCCAAGCTATAATGGGTCAAAGGGGCCAAATTGCAATATTTCAAAATATGTGAAATCGTTTTTTCTTTGGATTTCTCTTGATGGTAGTCAACAGAATTTCTTAGCTCTTACAATATCCTAGTAATAAGGGATTAAAAGGGCTAATTTTTATTTTCACTAGTTTCTGTCCAGTTAATAAATGTGTCAAGGTCCTTATTGTGTCTAGCAAATTACTGTGTCCACATTCATTTTAGTTTACACTTATTCAAATTTAAGTGGTCGACATGCTGCGGTCGTATCATGCTGCGCTCGGTGTAGCCCTTTATTAGCCTTAAGGGTATCTCAATTATTTATGAGATAAATTTCATTATTGAAAAGTTAATAATTTATAGACTTTGCCACACAGTGAAAGTCATTCCCTTGTGACAGATGCTTTTTTTTGGGGTGGGGGATTAGTAGGGAGTGCTATAAGGGAAGTTTTATTTAAAACAGATCATCAATATTGATGTGCTACCCATGTCTAAACTAGAAATTTCCTTCTTGCATAGGAACAACCCATAATAAGGTTCTTTTCTTCAACAGGCTGTTGCATTAGATTCAAGCTTCTTGGATGCTTACATCAACTTAGGAAATGTACTTAAGGAGGCTAGGATATTTGACAGGTAAGAGAAATAGTACTTAAGGAGGCTAGGATATTTGACAGGTAATTATCCCCTCACCCAACGGAGTTTGCTGGGGGGATATAGAATCTTGCCCGTCTGTCCATCTATCTGTTCGTCCCACCTCAGGTTAAAGTTTGGGTTAAGGTTCAAATCTGAGAAACTACATGTGGCACATCAATCATCTTTGGTCAGTGGATGTGTTTTGGAAAATGATGCTGCTTCAGATGATAATTTGGTTACTCTGACCCTCATTTTGTGCTTCATTGACTCAGTTTAAGGTTTGCATTAAGGTTCATATCTGAGAAACATGTATGTGGCACATCAATCATCTTTGGTCATTGGATGCGTCTTGGAGAGTGATGCTGCTTACCCTGACCTACATTTTACGCTTCAAAGACTTGGGTTAAAGTTTTCAGTAAGGTTCATATCTGAGAAACAACATGTGGTACAGCAATCATCTTTGGACAGTGGATGCATTTTGGAGAGTGCTGCTGCTTCAGATGATAATTGGGTCACTTTGACCTACATTTCATGTTTCAATGACTCAGGTTATAGTTTGTGTTAAGGTTCATATTTAAGATATAAGAACTTATAGAGTAATGATATTTTGTAACAGATGTGTCTTGGATAGTGATGAGGCTATAGAAAAAAATTACCATGGCATGAGGGTCTCTGGGTCAAGTTTGAATTAAATCCATACCTGAAATACTTTTACTTGTACAGAAATTATAATTTGTCTGTAGTTGCATTTTGGATGGTGATGAGGCTGCAGATTATAATTTGAAATAGTTTGTTTTATTAGTTTGGAATAAATTCATTTCATAATCAAACATGCAGGTGAGGGGATTAGTTGTCGTTTCCAACTGCACTCGTTACTATTATTTTGGTGTACTATACTACAGAACGCAGTCTTCACGAAGTGCGTTGGTCCGACGGACAAAACCAACATTTTGGAAGAAGGACCAGTAATAAATTGTAAAGAGTCGGTCCGAATGTCCAACATTGTTCTTTGGCTAAACCACTGGAAACGAAGTTTCAGGCTGCAAAAATGACAATCATCTGGTACATTTAAGACTTTATTTTGTAATCGCTAGCATTTCCTGTCAAGAATCTTTCGTCAAATTGATAAAATTGGGGTAAAATTGACTACCGCTGATGAAAAAACATTCCAAACAGGAAGTGATAAGTATTAATACACTGATATGGGAAAAACATGCTTTTCTAGAAATCTCCGATAATACGAAATGTGTGGAAACTTTTGGTCCAATAACCTTTGGGTTGGTCCAGACTTGCCTACCCTTAGGTGGCGTAAGGCTTACTATTTTCGAAGTCATCTTACGCCCTTAGGATGGTGTACAATTTCCTTATGATTTGGTCAATTTGCAGTATTCCTGGAAAATTTTCAGTTGCAGTCCGTCATTTCATTGCGGTTCCGTAAATTATTGTTTAAATCGGCATTTCCATTAATAAAAAGAATGTATAAACGATCTTCAAATCAAGAATTCTAGGTTTCCATCTGAGGAAAAAGTATCCTGACGAGAGTATTGTGTGACTACATAATTTGCCTTTCACTGACAAGTGTAGTTGCTGTGTTGAAACACGTTTTTTACATTAAAAAAGTGCCTTACTATTTTTCATCTCAGATTACGATTTTTGATCAAGTAACTTACTATTTTTGACCAAGAGGGGTAGGCAAGTCTGTCAGTCTGATAAGCCATAAAAGACTGCCGGACCGAATGTCCACCAAATTTGAAATGTATTTCGCAAAGACTTGGAACGATGAAAACATTTCCATCTAGAAGGGTGTTGGCGCTATAAGGTCAAACTATGTTTGAACTTAAACAAAGGGACAATAAAAAGAGTTTAGACATCCATGGCGTTCAAGCTAATGCAGTAAAACCCATTCAAGTACATTTCAGTTGTATTAAAGGTGTCACAGTACTATTAGCCTGTCTGTCTGGGCTGATAACCCTTTGTCAGTCTAGCTACGCAGGCTGATAACCCCTTTTCAACCTTGCCACCCAGACTTATAACCTTTTATTAGCACCTGCAGGTAGACTGATAAACATTTATCAGACCAGGTAAACGCTTCAATGGCCTTTTCCATATCTGCCAAGGTTATTGGTGCCTTGGTTAATATAACGTCCTCTTCTTTGCCACAGGCTGATATGGCCATCTTGGGCTTATAATTGATAGATAAAGAAAAGGCCATGTATTAATCTCTGTATAGCGAGTGATTGCTGCAAATTCACAAACTGAATGGTAAATATGTGACTTGAAAGAAATCACACCATAGAAAAATGACATTTTAGTATAAGGTGTATCAGATACTGTGGAATTGCAGTTTATTGTACAAACAATCAATTTCAAACCAATTACATGACATTATTTATGCTCTAGGCAAGTCAGAACATTTTGATGTAGGCTTTTCATAGATTGTTTTAGATTCTAATATGGGAAACTTTCATTTATGTTTTACATTCAATGAATTCAAAATCTGTGTATTTTTTGTAATATATAATATTAATTGATTTTTAGCTCACCTCACGAAGTGAGGGGGCTTATGTGATACCCCTAGCGTCCGCGTCGGCGTTGGCGTCCGCGTCGGCTTCCGGTTAGGTAGAATGGTTAAGGTCCATTCCTGCTTACTGACATGCCCCACATCAACCATATTGGTATGCCTGGTGCATTTTGGGATGACCACTGGAATGCATGCTTCGGATGCTGTCTCTGACCTACATTTTACGCATGAGGGACTTGGTAAGATAGAATGGTTCAAGTCCATTCCTGCTTAATGACATGGCCCACATCAACCATACTGTTTTGTGTGATGCATTTTGGGATGACAACAACAATGCATGCTTCAGATACTGTCTCTGACCTACATTTAACGCATGAGCGACTTGGTTAGGTAGAATGGTTAAAGTCCATTCCTGCTTACTGACATTGCCCACATCAACCATACTGTTATGTATGATGCATTTTGAGATGACAACAACAGTGCATGCTTCGGATGCTGTCTCTGACCTACATTTTATGCATGAGTCACTTGGTTAGGTAGAATGGTTAAAGTCCATTCCTGCTTATTGACATGGCCCACATCAATCATACTGTTATGTATGATGCATTTTGGAATGACAACAACAATGCATGCTTAGGATGCTGTCTCTGACCTACATTTTACGCATGAGTGACTTGGTTAGGTAGAATGGTTAAAGTCCATTCCCTCTTACTGACAAGGCCCAGCTCATCCATAATGTTATGTATGATGCATTTTCAAGGATGACAACAACAATGCATGCTTCGGATGCTGTCTCTGGCCTACATTTTATGCATGAACGACTTGGTTAGGTAGAATGGTTAAAGTCCATTGCTGCTTATTGATATGCCTCAAATCAACCATATTTATGTCCCCCAAACGAAGTTTGGGAGACATATTGTGTTTACTCCGTTTCTTATTATTATTATTTTTTTTCTTCTTCTTTCTTCCGCTCAATTTTTGTCCGACACATTTCTCTTAAAATTTTCAAAATGGCGACCTTTGCCATGGAAACGGAAAAAAGGTGGGAAAATTCAAAGTGCTCAGAATTGGATGAAATTTTATAGGAATGTTGCCTAGAATGCATAGAATTGATTTTTGATATTAAAATTTTCATAATGGCGACCAATTTTCAAAATGGCGACCGTTGCCATGGAAACAGAAAAAAGGCGGGGAAATTCAAAGTGCTCAGAAATGGATGAAATTTTACAGGAAGGTTGCCTAGCATGCATAGAATTGATTTTTGGTCTTAAAATTTTCAAAATGGCGACCGTTGCCATGGAAACGGAAAATGGCGGGAACATTTAAAATGCTCCAATTTGGATGAAATTTTACGTGAAGGTTGTCTGACATGTGTAGAAATGATTTTAAGCCTTAAAATTTTTAAGATGCCATTGCTATATGGAAAAGGGGCAGAAAAATTCAAAGTGCTTCAATTGGATGAAATTTTATGTGAAAGTTAATTAATGTTTAGTCTTAGCTGCTGTTGCCATGGAAACTGTGGAAAAAATTTAACAGTGTTCGTTTGGGGGACATCTATAACGCTCTGCGTTACAATAAGCAATATTTGTATGTATGATGCATTTTGGGATGACAACAACAATGCATGCTTTGGATGCTGTCTCTGACCTAAGTTTTACACATGAGCGACTTGGTTAGGTAGAATGGTTATAGTCCATTCCTGCTTACTGACATGGCCAACCTCAACTATACTGTTATGTATGTTGCATTTTTGGAAGACAACAACAATGCATGCTTCGGATGCTGTCTCTGACCTACATTTCACGCATGAGCGACTTGGTTAGGTAGAATGGTTTAAATCCATTCCTGCTTACCGATATGCCCCACATCAACCATATTTGTATGTATGATGCATTTTGGAATGATATCTACAGTGCATGCTTTGGCTGCTGTCTTTGACTGATATTTTATGCATGAGTGACTTAGTTAGGTAGAATGGTTAAAAATCATTCCCACTTACTGACATGCCCCACATTAACCATATTGGTTAGCATGATGAATTTTGGGATGACAGCTGCAATGAATGCTTTGAATGCAGTCCGAGACATTAATTTTACATATGAATAAATCTGTTAGCAAAATAATTATAGTCAATTCCTGTTAACTGACATGTTTTATTTGTGACAATGCTGTGCAACAAGGTGAGCTTTGCAGGCTGTGCCTGATTTATATGTTCTAATTTTCCTTCCCTCTGTTTTAGAGCTGTAGCTGCATACTTAAGAGCATTAAACCTGAGTTCAAACCATGCTGTGGTACATGGAAATCTTGCCTGTGTTTATTATGAACAAGGGTATATATTTGTTTTATATTGTTTCTATATACAAATTTTGTGCAGTGATGTAAAGAATTAAATATGATCTCTTTGCTGAAGTTGGATTGAAATGTATTAAAAGTATTTGTAAAGACAAATGGTTTTTCTCTCTGTTCAAATTTAAATAAATTAACTCGTATGATATGAGGTAAATGCTTATAATTTTGTTGCTTTAAATTTTATTTTGAAACCTTGGATCGTGGCTTTTCTTTACCTATCATACACCATTTAGGTGTTTTATAGAAGTTTGTGTTATGTTTAAAAGTAAGACTTGTACAATTATGATAACAGTGTATTACAGTTATGTTCTATTATTTTTGAAGTTTTTATGTGTATTTGGCATAAATATTTATGAAGACAGAAACGGACAACAAATTTATTTTCAGGTTGATAGAGACCTTGCCATTGATACATGTTAAAAAGAGCCATAAAATTAAAAACCAAACTTCCCAGACGCCCACTGTAATCTTGCCAACGTCTGGGATATTGATAACCAAATATATAATTTCAGGTTGATAGACCTTGCCATTGATACATATAAGAGAGCAATAGAATTACAACCAAACTTCCCAGATGCCTACTGTAATCTTGCCAATGCTTTGAAAGAAAAAGGAAAGGTTAGATTTTAATCATTTACAGAAATAAATAAACAAGTATGTTGAAATGTTTTGGTGACATGTTTAGGGTAAGTATAACATATATAATATAGCTTGATAGAGGTGCACCGGTGTCATATGGTTTTTTGACCCGCGCAGTAAATTGACCCGCGGGTCGATTTTTAGCCGCGGTAAATTGACCCACGCCATGGGAAAGTGATCCACCACCTGTATGGTATTTTGACCCGCGCGGTAAATCGACCCGCAGGTCATTTTTAGTTGTGGTATATTAACACCACCTGTAAAATTGACACCTCCCTATAATTTATTGAAATTTTAGAAAGAATGATATAAAATAAAGGCAGATTTATTGATTTTATATCAAGAAATGACACAAACTGGGGGTAGGTCAAATTCCCATGGGGGTAGGTCAAAATACCATGGATTGCTAAAATATGATTTGCAACCCACAGAACAGTCTTAATGTAAACAGAAATGTACCAGAGTGATAATTCATTGGGGGGGGGGATTTCCTATGGGGTAGGTCAAAATACCATGGCTTGTCAAAACATGATTTACAACCTATACAACAGTTTAAATGTATAGAGAAGTGCACCAGAGTGATAATTTATACAAAATAAAGGTATTTTTTTTTATAATTTATACCGATAACTGATGCAGTGTTGAGGGGAGGTCAATTTCCCATGGGGGTAGGTCAAAATACCATGGCTTGCTGAAATATGATGTGAAACCTTCAGAACAGTCTGAATGTAAAGAAATGTGTACCAGAGTGATAATTAATACAAAATAAAGGCTTATTTTAATAATTTATACCGAGAACTGATGCTTAGTTTTTGGGGGGGGGGCAATTTCCCATGGGGTAGGTCAAAATACCATGGCTTGTCAAAACATGATTTACAACCTATACAACAGTTTAAATGTATACAGAAGTTCACCAGAGTGATAATTTATACAAAATAAAGGCATATTTTTATATTATATTACTGAGAACTGACACTTTATGGGGTTTGTCAATTTATCCATGGGGGTAGGTCAAAATACATGATGGCCTGTTGAAATATGATTTGCAAACTCCAGATCAGTCTAAATGTATACAGAAGTATTCCAATGTGATATTTCAAACAAAATAAAGACATCTTTTCATATTCCACACCAAGAACTGACCCTGAGTAGGGGTAGTTCAAAATACCATGGCTTTCTTAGGATTGTCAGGAGTGTAACACCATGGGTTTAAATCCCTATTATTTTATGCATTGATATATTTAGTATTATTCCTTATTATATCCAAAAAACCCTGACAGCCTGTGTCTTTTAGTACCAAATATGTGACTGTTCACATGGAGATTGTCTTTTCAATGCCATTTTAGGTATGTCATTAGTGCGACATGATTTTTAGCCAGTATGTCTAGTTCTGTCATTTTCTTCATCATTTTGGGAATATTTTGACACAAAATGGTGTAAAACTACATGTAATCTTCACAATATCTTATATAAGTTGTTCATAGTTTGTGTTAAAAGTATGACAATAAAAGTATGTTCTGTCAGCATCGAGTAATGTCAGGAGTGCAACACCTGGTTTAATTGACAAAATTTATAATTAATATTTCTTAACATGTAGTTATTTACATCAACTTTGTAGCATTTCTCAATATGAAAATTGGTATTTATGTCATTTGATGCAAAATATATAAGAAGATCTTGTGAAAAAATATTCCTTTTTCATCTAAGCAGAAGGAAAAAATAAGAAAAATTAATAAAATCAACCTACCAACATACCAATTAATTCATTTGGAAGGTAAAAATGTTTTGCTTTCATTTTCCAATAATCCTACTAATTGTTGTAAATACGAATGCTGAAATATTTTGATTTAAATTCATGAATGTACATGAGTCAGGAGAGTAACACAATTTTGGTTTACCTGTCACTGTGCCTTTGTAAATGGACAATTTTGAGTAACATATCAATGTGTTTAACCATGGAAAAATAATTTTTACAGGTGTTTTACTTCGGGTGAAAAAAATGTCAGGAGTGTAACATTTTTTATCTATAAATTAACATGATTTTCAAAGGCCGTTTATGGTAAAAATACTTCTCCTATTTGCCTAAAATTTGTTATGGCTCTCCTACAGTGACATATATATAGAAATTTATAATCTGTATGCTTCATGCTTACAGATAACAGGACAAATAAAAACAAAGGATTACTACTACTACTCAGGGTCAGTTCTCGGTATTAATTAAAAAAATATTCCTTTATTTTGTATGAATTATCACTTTGGTTCACTTTTGTATACATTTTGACTGTTTTGCAAGTTGTAAATCATATTTAAACAATCCATGGTATTTTGACCTATACCCCCATGGGAAATTGACCTACCTCCTACTCAGGGTCAGTTCTCATGATCAGTATTAAATAAAAAATATGCCTTTATTTTGTATGAATTATCATTTTGGTTCACTTCTGTATACATTTTGACTGTTTTGCAAGTTGTAAATCATATTTCAACAAGCCATGGTATTTTGAACTACCGCCATGGGAAACTGACCTACCCCCTACTCAGGGTCAGTTCTTGGTATTAAATAAAAAATATGCCTTTATTATGTATGAATTATCACTCTGGTTCACTTCTGTATACATTTAGACTGTTTAGCAGTTTGTAAATCATATTTCATCAAGCCATGGTATTTTGACCTACCCCCCATGGGAAATTGACCTACCCCTTACTCAGGGTTAGTTCTCAGAATTATATATAAAAATATTCCTTTAATTTGTATGAATTATCACTTTGGTTCACTTCTGTATACATTTAGACTGTTTAGCAGTTTGTAAATCATATTTCATCAAGCCATGGTATTTTGACCTACCCCCCATGGGAAATTGACCTACCCCTTACTCAGGGTTAGTTCTCAGAATTAAATACAAACATATGCCTTTTTTTGTATGAATTACCACTTTGGTTCACTTCTGTATACATTTAGACTGTTTTGCAGATTGTAAATCATATTTCCTCAAGCCTTGGTATTTTGACCTACCCCCATGGGAAATTGACCTACCCCTTACTCAGGGTCAGTTCTAGGTATTAAAAATAAATATATGCCTTTATTTTGTATGAATTATCACTTTGGTTCACTTATGTATACATTTAGACTGTTTTGCAGTTTGTAAATCATATTTCATCAAGCCATGGTATTTTGACCTAACCCCATGGGAAATTGACCTACCCTTTGAAACAAGATAGATGTTATAATTTTTATTAGAAATTAGGGTAGGTCATTTTTCCATGGGGGGGATCAAATTTCTCTGGCTGAAAAGTGACCCGCGGGTCAAAATTCCATGCGGAAAAGTGACCCGCAGGTCGTTTTTTCTATGGTATTTTGACCCGCGGGTCAAAATACCATATTACACGGGCATAATTAGACATATCATGGTACTAGAGGCCAGAACTGGTATTTCTGGTATTTTAACAACAGATATATTTTATATCTGTTGTAACAGATTAAATTTATTCATGCCTCAAATTTTTATTTGGTAACATTTTAGCCTCTTGTCTTTCGTCATCTTGGTATGCAGAACAAGATTGTTAGCCATAGGAACCTACCACACTGAAAATTGTTCCATGGATTATACCCATTATATACCATTGTACTTATTGCAGTGTTGAACTAATGTTCTGTGGTTTACCATGTTATTTTATTTTTCATGGTGCCTAGCTCTATAATTATGATTTATAGTTGATAGGAATTAAGGTCACACTGACTTGAATTTATACATAAATGTCTTTGTTTGAATTTTGTGTTTCTGTCTATTTTTCTGAGTTGTTATTTTTCATCATTTAACATCTTAACCTGAACAAAAATGTTAACCCTAACAATTGACAATTGTGGGCAAATATGGCATATTTATTGCTTATTTTTATGAATTTCCTTTTATCTACAGAGATTAACTATCTCAGTATCACCAAACTTGACATTATTACGAAATTATTGTGTCATTGTGAAGGTGTGCTGTGCTGATGTTGTATTTTGGTACTATTTCCTGTGTTCATACACGTTATACATTGAATGAAGAATTCATATAAATTATTGCCATGAACAATGCGTAACTGTGCTAAAATAGAAATTTTAGCTGATTTCAATTTACCGTAAAAAGCCTTGTATTATCCACATTTGTGTATAATCTGCAGGGTCTTTTTGACCTTAAAATCCAGGGGAAAAATAATTTGTATGTTTAATACACTGGGGCCATAACCAACAAAGTTTATGTGGAGATTGGTATGATCGTAGCTAATTTGTACCTGTAAATTAGTATTTTCATAGTTTATCAACTGCACAAGTCTTTATTTTCTATATCTGAAGCCTTCTCAGAAGATATATAATGATAAAAATGCTCAAATATGACGAAATTTGAACAAAAATAAGATTGTTTCATCAATCAGGTATGTTCAAGTACGATAGAAAAATCTGAACGGGTTCGGTGAGGACCGTCATATCTGTGTTTATTAGCTTACCTGGCTATGCCAGGGTGAGCTTTTGCCATCACTATGTGTCCGTCGTCCGTCTGTCCATCAACAATTTCAAAAATCTTCTCCTCTGAAACCGCCGAGCCAAATGTAACCAAACTTGACTTGAATCATCATCAGGGTATGGCTTCTCAAAATTGTTTTTGATTAGTTGGCTGGTCAAACAACATGGCCGCCATTGCTAAAAATAGAACATAGGGGTAAATTGCAGTTTTTGGCTAATAACTCAAAAATTGTTACAGATATAAAAAAATCTGAAGGAGTAAAAATAATCAGCATGATAAGATCTACCCACTGTGCAATTTTGAAGAAAATCTGAAACCCATCTCAGAGTTATAGCCCTTTTTCCGTTAAATTTGCAAAATTTTTGCATTTTTTATTTTTTATTTCAAAAAGTGTAACAGATAGAGGTCAAGTGTAAATTGAAAAAATGTTCAGCATATCAAGATCTACCAAGCCTGAAATTTTGAAGAAAATCCATAAACCCTTGTAGGAGTTATTGCCCTATTTTCACCGATTTTAAAATTTTTTCGTATTTTTCATCTTTTATTTCCAAAACTATAGAAGATGAAGGTTATGTGTAAATTGATGGAATGTTTGCCATGCTGTGGTGACTTCAAAACTGATGTTGAAAATTGTTCCTTGACCGCCATTTTCAAATGGCCGCCAAAAAAGGCATGTCCGATTTCAATGAAATTTGGTTTCCAAATAGATATTGATGTTGCGACTTCAAAACCGGTGTTGAAAATTGTTCGTTGACCGCCATTTTCGAAATGGCCCCCAAAAAAGGCGGGAAAATTCAAAAATTTGTTCGATTTCAATGACATTTGGTTTCCATATAGGTCTTGATGTCGCAACTTCAAAACTGATGTTAAAAATTGGTTGTTGACGGCCATTTTTAAAATTGCCGCCAAAGAAGGCAGGAAATTCAGCATTGTCCGATTTCAATGAAATTTGATTTCCAAATAGATATTGATGTTGTGACTTCAAAACCGATGTTGAAAATTGTTTGTTGACTGGCATAGACTTCAAAACTGGTGTTGAAAGTGGTCCTTAGCAAGAACATTTTTTGTCAAAAAGCACAACAAAGAAATATAGTAAAACATGATCAGACTTTAAAAACAGTTCAAGATATTGGAGGTGTTCGAGCTACAAAAGTTTGAGAAACTGAAGATCAACTGTATAACTTACAATATTACTTTGATTGTGGCAACTGAAAGCCAGGTGAGTGATACAGGCTCCTGGGAGCCTCTGGTTTTACATTTAATTTGATGTTTCTAAGTCTTCCATTCATTAAAAACTGTTGTGGAATGAAATAATAAGCCACTTAATCCTATATTTTTGCATCTTTAGCATATTAAATATTGTCAGAGGCAATATAATATAAATAGCACTTTGTCACTAAAATCAACACTTTTCCGATCATGTTGTTTGTTGACAGTAATGGTGGCTGACAAAAATATTCGTGTTTCTGACATCAAAATGGCATTTTTTGGAGGAAAGACTCATTCTATTTAAAACTGTAAGGCACTTTGCAATTCAAACCAATATATTTTATTCGATCCAGAATGTTCAGAACAGTCTATTTGATTTGAATAGGGACTAACAATCGATCTTCAGGGAACTTGGCTAAATCCTCAAGTCATATAGGGTTGTATAATCCCCATCCCGAAACCCCTTAATGCTTTTTAGGGTAAAAATATGCGGATAATACATGCCTTTTTACAGTACAAAAGAGTTCTATTTATGATTAATGTGAATTACTGATAAAAGAAATATAGAACATTTTGTTTTTGATACGGACTATATCATGGCCTAACGCATCAAGCTTGCCCCAATGGGCTCACTTAATACTCTCTGTGATAAAGTCCCTATGAAAAACCTAATGTCCTATATTTCATATAGATGGGACATCTTCAGCTTTGCAAACTTTAGTTGCAAGATATACATTTATATTGCCAATGAGGAACTTCAGTTGGTTATCTCCCTGTACCAAGTTAGTTTTGTGTGGTTCAAAGTGGAGATATATAGTTTCTACAACGAGAACTAAGTTGATTATGAAATTTCTCACATCGAGTTAAATAAATTTTGCTAATGTTTGAAAACGAGGCTTGCCGAGTTTTTAAACATTTCAAAATTTATTTAACAAGATGTGAGAAATTTCATAATTAACGTGTTTAAGTTGTAGAAAATTTTTCTCTAACGACATAATGTACAACACCGAGGATTATGTTCCGAATAGATTTGGCGGGAAATTTCACGCGAGTTGTTCTCTCACCAGCGACGAGAAATATTTTTATCACATCGGTCAGGCGTTGGTTAAATTTGCTAGAAATTAGAGAAAATTTTAATTAGCATATCAATACCTTCTTCTGGTATTTAAATTTAAATATCACCACTTTAAATATATATAACTAACTTGGTACAGGGAGATAACTGACCGAGGTTTCTCATTTACAAAATCAGTCCAAATCTTTAAAGGTTGTTGAAGCAGAAGAATGTTACAACACAGCTCTAAAATTAAGTCCAACTCATGCTGATTCCTTAAACAACTTGGCAAACATCAAACGAGAACAGGGTTACACAGAAGAAGCAGTAAAACTATACCTCAAGGCTTTAGAGATTTATCCAGAGTTCGCTGTAGCACATTCTAATCTAGCCAGTGTATTACAACAGCAGGGCAAACTACATGAAGCATTACTACATTATAAAGAGGCTATCAGGTAATGTTATGTTCTATACCTTAAGGCTTTAGAGATTTATCCTGTGTTTGCTGTAGCACATTCAAATTTAGCTAGTGTATTACAGCAGCAAGGAAAACTACATGAAGCATTACTACATTATAAAGAGGCTATCAGGTAATGTTATGTTC
>MJUU01016604.1:38184-66033 GCA_002080025.1 Modiolus philippinarum | reverse complement strand
CACCTGATGTCACTCTTGTTTATTGAGAGTTCACACTGTTAGTGCTTAGGTTTTTGTGTTGTATATGTAACGTTCGAGTGTTTTGTAAGCATGTGGTGTCTTTGGTCTTCCGTCTTTTGGTGTTCTTGCTTTTGCCTTGTCTCTGGACTTTGATTTGTGTAATCTTGTGCTTTGTTCCTTCGGTATTCTACTGCCGTTGTTTAGTTGAGAATCACAGTTGAACATTATAGATCAACTAAATTGTTCCAGTTGAGCAAACATGAGTTAACATGAGCAGACTTGAGGAATCTGAAATTACCCTTTTCACAACTTGAGCTTACTTGAGGATTTGGACCTTACAATTTTCATAACTTGAACTTACTTGAGCATAATTCCAAAACTTGAGCTTACTTGAGGAACTAAAAAGTTCACTGACATGGTTAAGCATCTCAGCATGACTAATTTCTATTTCCTGTCAGTTTAAATTTGAAAATTGAGGGAAGCAGGATAGTGTGTGAAAATTAACAGAGGAAGCATTAAACCAAGTAATTCTCAAATAATTCTTGTTATAAATCACATAACATGGTTTAGATGTGGCATTTAACATGTCTGTAAGTAGTATTTCATGAACTAATAGGAAATTTTTCATGCAAACATATATAACTTCATTGTGAATTTAATTAGGTCACTCTCGAGTCCTTGAAAGAAAGAGGGAAACAAATAAGTTATTTATATATCTGTTATTGTTTGCATTTGTGGCTTTTTAGTCTGCATAATTATTTGTATATCTCATATTGTATGACTGAAATTTATATGTTGAATTGAATTGAAAGTTTAAGTATGGATCAGATAATAAATATTCATGCAGTTGCTGCAGTCAAAATTGTCATACATTTTTGTAATCAGGATTTTTGTCATAGATATTTTAGCTTTATTGTATCTCTAAAATAATTCTTACAAGATTAATTGAGATTTTAGGCTGTTGTAGCATTTCTTTATACACAAAAAGTTATGTGTACAAATTGTTGAGTAGATTAGTCATTTAGGTCAGTTATGCATCTTGATTGCAAAAAGTTTACTGGAACACTTGAGCTCACTTGAGGAAAGTTGGGCTTACTTGAGGACTAGTTGAGCAATACTTGAGGAATAGTTGAGCATAATAATTGAGGACAAGTTGAGCATTACTTGAGGACCAGTTGAGATTACCTGAGGGCTAGTTGAGCACAGTACTTGATTGGTAGTTGAGCATTACTTGAGCAAAATGTGGTTGAGCCTCAACTAATTTGCATGCGTTTTTTTTTCAACCGATATCAATTGAGCCTCAACTGAAAAAAATGGTTTAGCGTTCATTCCATTTTTCGGTAACGGAATGCCCGCAATCTGAAAACTAAATAAAATGTAATTTGAATAAAATTATATGGCAAAAGGGACATTTTCCGCAATCGACATAGTATCAATGCCCGCAATCAGGAAACTTAATGTAATTTGAATAAAATCATATGGGAAAAGGAAAATTTTCTGCAATCGACATAATATCAATTAGTTTAATACAATTTTATTGCAAAAATACAAAAGGATTGGACTAAAAGTTATCACAACTTAATTATTTCCTCTCCTGATAAGGAAATTACATAAACTAATAAATGACGACAAAAACAGACATAAGTAAATTGAAAAAAAGCAAAAAATATATTTTTTGCAGTTTGTGCATACTTCAAAATAACGATAATTTTTACTGACCTTACTTAAAATCTTCTTTGTGTTTCTTATAAATGTACGAACGTGATCAAATATTTAAGAATTCATTTCAAAACTATATGTATCATTTCCAAACAGAAGTGTCTGAATATCAATATTAATATTTGGAAGACTAGTACATAGGATTGTTCTTTCGTCTAGGTACAACGGACATTCAAACAGATAATGAATAATTTCTTCATAAGCAGATCCGCAATGACATTTTGAGTCATATAGAATTTATTTTTAAAAAGTCTCCATTAAGAGAGCTGCACTGTTGCCTCAACCTAGTATGTAGCACGTTTAATTTCCTGTTTCTCTCATTATAGTATTCTGGGGGTTTGTAGGTGTAAGGTTGGACCATATTTTTAAAGGACAAAATAGTGGTTGCATTTTTCAACGAATTATCTAAATTATTCCATAAACCGCAAGTAGAAGGTATAAAAGATTTTTCGAAAGGTCTCAGTCTGTATCTTGGAGGCATGTAATTCCCTCGGTCTCTAAGATTATAGTCACTGACATCTGAAACTACCGGTGGTAGACAATTATGTAATTATTCGGGACATAATTTATTATGAATCTTATAAAATGTTATTAATTTTCTTTGTTTCCTGTTTCTAAAGTTTCCCACACTGTTTCAAAATATAATGATTCTCGACTAGCAAATTTTGTTAAACCAGTAACTATCCTGGCAGCTTCAAGCTGATTTTTTCCCAGTTTATCTATTTCACACATAAAACAACCGTCCCATATTTCGCAAGCATACTCTAGGATAGGTCTCATAAAAGATACATATATATTTGATAAAACTTGTCTTGATAGTATAAACTTTAGCTTTCTAAGAGCGTTAACTTTTTTTCATTGCAGTCTGCGATATAGTTTCTATATGGTTTGTCCAATTTCCATCAGCTGCTAAAGTTATCCCTAAGTGCTTGTGACTATTGACAATTTTCACTAATTCATTATTAAATGTTATATTCAACTGCGGGGGTTAGAATTTGATATTACTAGTGCTTTAGTTTTCCTTGGATTAAAGTCTACAAGCCAAGTAAAGTAAGTGAGAACCGAACCGTCAATCTAAAAGTATTCGCCCATTCGTTTAGTTTACTTAAATCCCCATTAATTTCTGATTCAATTATTGCAAAATATTGACCAGAATAAGATAAAGAGGTATCATCAGCTAATAATATCAATGCCCGCAATCAGGAAACTTAATTTAATTTGAATAAAATCATATGACAAAGGGACAATTTCCGCAATCGACATAATGTCAATACCCGCAATCAGGAAACTTACTGTATTTTTACTAAAAACTGATGAGAGACATTTTCCTCAATCGATATAATATCGATATCTGCAATCATGAAACTCAATGTAATTTGATGATATCATATGGCAAAAGGAACATTTTCAGCAATTGACATAATATCAAAGCCCGTTATCAGGAAACTTAATGTAATTTGAATAAAATCATATGTCAGTAGGGACAGTTTCATGAATCGACATAATATCAATGCCTGCAATCAGGAAACTTAATGTAATTTGAATAAAATCATATGGCAAAAGGGTCATTTTCCGCAATCGACATAATATCATTACCCGCAATCAGTAAAGGAGATACAATGGCCAAGTGTGAATTCATGAAAAAGAATCCACGAGCCGGAGGCGAGTGGATTGTTTATAATGAATTCACACTTGGTCATTGTTTCTCTTACTTAAACCATTGTTGAGACGTTTATTTAATCAAAAGATTAAAAGGATTATCGCCTATCTAATTAATGCATTGTTATCTTTGTAATATATATGTTTTTATGATCGAAAGCTCACACAGTATTACAGAAGATTTATATGGATGAAGTTGTTCTAAAAGTTTGATTTTAACCGATAACTTATATTAAGATAAACTTCAATTGTTGGTTATGTGTTTTTCAAAGTGAGTCGAAAAGGTGTTTAATTCAGTAAAAAAAAATCTCGGTGAATAGTGTTGAACATGTAAATCTTGTCAAAGAAGGACGAAGATTAGAGAAAACGTAAGTTTTGTCTGTATAATGAAATACTTTATGCCAAAACACCTTTTTATATCTTTAACCTCAGGGTAATACATGTGCAAGGAAATGACAGGGGAAAGAAGAGTGTAATTTTTGGTTTAATTACACTTTATGTAAGTAAGCTGTATTCTGATTGGTTAATAGCCGGTGTATTTGGGGAGGGGACAAATACCCCTTCACCGTGTATCTCCCAATTTATTCTTTTTTTTTTCACAACTTTATTCAACAATTTATTCTTGATCAGAACAGTTCTTAGCGATGACTGCTTTAAGAACAACTCCTGACCATGACTGCTTTTAGAATAGGTTATGAGCGTTATTAGAACTGTTCTTGGCAATGACTGTTTTAAGAACAATTCTACAAAATGACTGCTTTTATGACTGCTTTTAGAACTGCTCTAGAGTTAACTTAGAGCAGTCATATCAGAACAGTTCTAAGTTAATAAGTTCGTGAGAGGTTATGACTGCACCCAACTGTATGGTTCCGGGCTCAAATACACGTACAAGGGCTCTGGGCTTCACTACTAGGGATGCCTTTCTTTTATAGGATCCCGTCTTCACTCGTTTGGCTCCGAGCTCTCGGAGAGCTGTAGAATCCATGTTGATACCCCAACAGTGGAACCTATGTTTTTACCCCATCAATGGGGTATAAGCTGAAATTCCGGAGCCAGAATATGGTGTGATATCCAAAAAGGTTTTCTATACTGATTATATAGAGCGTTACCCACCCTGGGTTATTTAGGGTAGAAAAAGAGAAAGTCCTCAAAGTTTGTCTTAAGATCTAAAAAAAATTATAAGACATTGTTATCTACGCTTTCATTTTTAACAGAGACTAAAGTCACAAACTAAGCAAAAGTATTCTTTTTCTAGCTAGACTGTAAATTGATAGATTTGGCCAAGCAAAACTAATTATTTTTACTACGATGTTTTAAGGTAACTTGTTCTCATGTTTTGTTATTGACTTTTTGTAATTTATTTTGTATTTATTGGAACGCACAATGGAGTTTCAAAAAAATAGAGAGTATTTGTACTAGGTGACCATCTAAAGCTAAAGCTATTACTTAACTCCTGCAATGTTATTACACTTTATTACCAAAATATAGTAATAAATATAACCCGAAATTACTATAAATTTAATTTTAGTATATGGCAATTACGACAACTTATGTCTCTTCAGTGCAGATGAAAATTTAAGCATTTGGAAAACCATAAACTCAAAGATGTTCGAAACTGATAGAGAACAGATAACTAATTTGATCTAAAATGAAAGCAAAAATCAGGTAAGGACAGAGCTTCGCATGAAGGAGACAGTCCTTCCTTTTCAGCAGAATAAACAAAATTTGAATATTTTCAATTTAAAATAAAGTCGGCTTTCGGGTCAGCACCGAAGTACAAACTACTAGGCTGTTGAATACCCAAGGACACTTACAGTCCATTAGTAGAGGCATCGCCCAAATGGTAACAAATAAGTAAATACCGAACTTACTGTAAATTTAATTTCTGCATTTGACTTATGTCTCTTCGGTGCAGATAAAATCAAAGCATTTGGAAGGACATAAAATCAAAGATGTTAAAAACTGATAGAGAACAGATAACCGATTTGATCTAAATGGAAAGCCAAATTCAGCTAAGGACAGAGCATTTCATGAGTAAGATTCAAGATTCATGAGGCTATATATGGTAATATATGCGTAATTAAAGCATGATTAGCATGGCTGAAAAAAATGGAAATAAAACAAAGCAAACCAGAAATAGAAAGAAAAGAATAACACTTATCATTGAGAACTGAAGCGGATATGTAGAATATATCCATTGAAAGGGTTGATTATCATAGTTTTAATGTCAAAAGCATTGAACGTTAAGATTAATCCTCGAGACTATTGAACTATGATAAGCAAAGGCTTATAAATAAAAGATTTTATTGATCTTATTCTGATTAAATGTTTTTACGTTTTTAAGTTTGAATTACAACATGTGCCTTCTATGATATCAGTCGTAAAATCAACAACAAAGAAAAACATTCATGGGCAAGAGTAATTAACAATAAATGCGTACGGTAATTCCCTTTTCTATTGGTTTCTGTCCAAAATAAAATAGATATTTTGGTTATTTGAAGTGGGGGTTGGTTTCCTTTTCAATAGCCAATAAAATCCCGAGATTATTCATTCTCTCTTGTTAGCGATCGTTTTGTTCGCCAGTAAACAAGTAAAAACAAGTTCAACATTAGAATTTTCGAAAAATCTATGTATCGCCTGTAATTAATACAAAGAGTCCTGGGTGTACATAGTATCAACAGATAATTTCCTACTCTGTTTTATTGATTCATGCATCAGATTACCCGAAACAAACGCTGTGCACTTTGAATTTATGTAGATAGTCTAAAAGTAACGATTCTTGGAAACGCAACTCGCTACATCAACGAAGGAAAAGATTTAGAGTTAAAATGTAAAGTAGACAGCAATGGCAAATATGTGACAGTTTCATGGAAGCGGAATCAGTATACAGTGCCTAATTCTGGACAAGTTGGGGACACTTTGGTTATAAGAAATATCAATCGGAATGAATCAGGAAATTATACGTGTGCAGCAGGGAGCTCTGAAAACACATCATTAACGACGGTTCAAGTTGTTGTGAACTGTAAGTAGTTTAATTATGAACTTAGTCTTGGATTGTGATTGATAATTTCTATATAGACGCAACCACTAACACAAAAGACAAATTTTCCAATCTTAGTTGCAATTTATGTCATCACTGTGGAGCTTATACCGTAAGTATGGTCTTGGACAAAATGCCATCATTGTAGAATTTTGAAAGAAAAGATGTGATAGCTTATTGAAAATTACAGTTAAAGGAAGAGGTAAGGGATAATCAAAATTGGAAAACTGTAGCAAATTGAGATAACTCAGCACAGTTCGGATAAACAATTGAAAAAAATTGTTCAGTATAATTTATATATTTATGTTTTACCTCTGTCCGTGAGTACGTCCCAAATTTTCGTCAAGGATTTCTCAACTAGTGTATGCAGTAATCATTTTATATTTGGCCTGAAGCTTTGGTATGATGAGTTGTACCGTGTCTCCCTAGTCCGTCACTCATCTACTTCCTGTTTGCCGATATTTATTTTGGGGCTATAGACAAATATCAATCTGTTCCTATGCTTGGTCATTCTTAGGATATTGGAAGTCAAACATGGCTGTAAATAGTCGTTTATATCCATTTTACCAACGTTACAGTATTTGAGAAGATGGTACTACTCAAAGGACACCGGGAAGCAAAACGGAATTTCTGTTCCGAGTGTAAAAACAACATTAACCCTTGCAATGGCTGTTTGTTTATTTTGGTTCTGGAGTTCCTTTACAGTGAATATTAACAAAAACTTACGAAAAGTGTCAAAATCGGTTTAAATTTCATTCAGTGACAAGTTCAGTGGCTGGATCTTTTATATAAATGTATTAAAATGTATTTGAATTGATTTTATTTTAAAAGTGTACATGAATTTAACAGACGACCTGTTCAAAATTTTTCGGGAAGATTTATTGCATCCGCAAAATAACCATGCTGAAGGAAATAAATTCACGGGGAAATTCAAAAATATTTTCTTCACAAAATAAAGGAAATGCTATTCAGCAATTAGCGTTTTCTCTGAGTTCTTTTAGATTTTGTGGCTACCATTTTTAAAAACTCCATTTCAAATCGATTATGAACTTGGAAGCACAAAGTGTAGCACTAAAAATGAAATAGAAAATCGAAGGGAAACGGGGAATATGTCAAAGAGACAACGACCTAAAGGAGTAATAACAACTCAAAGCCGCCATATGATCTTCAATGAAAGGTGGGGAAAAACCACACCCAATGACAGGTCGAAGTCGGCCCTTAAATGAACAGTAACCAAGTTCAGCGAAATGAAAACCATCCTAGACTCCTATTGACATGAAGTTAACTTAGAAGAAATAAGACAAGACACACAAAGGCTTAATAAATTTCCTGACTTAGGACAGGCGCAAACCTGCTGCGGCAGGGTTCAACTAGTTTTATTGGGCCCAAACCTTCCCCCTATAGCCAATGTGATAAATCAAAAAACGGAAGTTTACATATACATGATATACTGTATTAATATCACACTGCCCATATCTTTTCTTCTGTGCTTTTTACGGCGACTCGTTGCCGTAGCATCTTGAGAAAAAATCAGCATTCGCTTAAAAACACTATTTTATGAATCCATTTCCTTTGCTTAACTTTCCAGAGGTACTCTACTTGGATATTGGATTTTATTCCAACCAGGTATGACTAAAGTGTATTCTAAAGTCACACAAATGTCGATTTTCAGGAACTAGCTCATATCCCAGGTTGAAATATCGGATCGTTGTGATTTCTGTCATATAATATCTCAGTTTTAACATTAAACATTAAATACATCTTTACTGTTTAAGATCCAACAATTAACTAACTACATTCGAGTAAATACATGACATTCCCGACGACATGATATTACTGTGAATTGACTAATAAATATTTTGAGCTTTCGTCTACAAACACGCAAAATTATCTTAAATATAGTATTTAGAGTTTTTGCCACTTTAGCTCAACAAACGAACATTAACTGAAATATCGGGTTTTTTGTTGTGCAATTCTTTACATTAGAATATAGTAAAGTGCTCTCGACCAATCAGATACCAGGATTTCAGCTGTCTGATGTGTGAAGAAGATAAGAATTATGTTCTAACTAAAGAATTATCTATTGTATTTCACATGTTAGGGTCAAAAGCTAAAAATTGCTTGAGGCATTAATTTTAGATGTAACGCAAGTATCTGTTAAATAAGAAGTTGTCATTCACTCAAAAACCAGTATTATAATATTTTCAAACAATAAATTGACTATTCAGTATAATTCAGATAAACACATATAGCAGTAATTTATTAAGGGAGTGTAATCATTACTTTAATAAAAAAAAAAACAAGAATAAAGCATTTGAGGATACAAATGTCGTTTCGGGTTTAAAACCACCTTTTTGGAAATATTTTCAAAATTTTGTGCAGAATAAGTAACCAAAAACGTAATATGCACACAACTTGTGTCCTTGGCATCAGGATCTTGTGATGGTCAAACCGGGAAATCAGCACCCCCCCCCCACCTCCACCGAAAAAATATATATAAATAAAATAAAAAAATACATACCCACCGTAGCACATTATAAGCCTTAAGTTCCATAATATAATATAATACTTACTATATTAAAGTATAAAACTATAAGTCAGTATATCTAAATCATCTCTTTTTATATTTCAAAGCTCTAAACCTTCCTTCTCCATAATGAATAACTCTATGTAATTACATTTATAACATCAGTTTTATAACCTTCAATCTTCATGGTTTTCTATAGACCTTAATTACTCCAATTAAGGCATGCATGGGTGAAGTCACATTAAAATAAGTTTTACTAGACCCACGCTGGTGGTGTTACGACGTTTTTTTCATAAGAAACTGCATCTTGAATTAATTTACTTCATTTCACAATTGCCGTAATACGTACATCATCCACGTGTGTATTGCTTGTTCACCTATTTATCAAAGCCCGAACATTGATATTTACATATAGTTATTGATTGTTGTAAACATTTGAGATCCATATTGGTCAACTGCAGTCATATACACATTTGTTAATGGTTTGAAAGTGTTATAAAACCGGTCGAATTGGTTTTCGTTCATACGAATTGAAAAATTGGTTTATGTACTCCCGTATAAGTGTACAAAAATTATTATTACATAATTTGTGAGAAAATTTTATCGCAAAATTATGATTTCGCGGTATTTGTCAATTTGTTATGACAGGTATCGTTATGAAAAATTCTCGAAGTTTGAGCGGTCGCGCATATGCACTTTTGTTTATGATACCATTTTCTTTAATTCTAAAATTTTTGTTACGAATTGAAAACAAGATGATTTCGTTATTCCGTGTTGACTCTTAAAATATTTAACTCACGAGATCGTGGATGCAAAAAGTCATTCGGCTGATTTACTTGTATATTTGATGCATGAATAACAGAACATTTCAAACAATTTTGTAAAGAACGTAGTTTTTTACAAGCAGTGTATTTTATCGTGTATATGAACTTTTTTTTCAACACAATTGAGAATGCTTGATGAGTGTCCTCAGTCATGGTGAGTATTCCATTAACCAATTTTACATCAGTGCAAATAAATAAACAAGAAGAATGGAACAAAAGCAACCTTTCGCTTGATGAGTTTCAAAATTTAATGGATTTTTCTCCTGGATAAAGTAGTTTCCTTGAATTACCTTTGTCCCTTTATCGTAAGAAACCCCAACTGTCAGTTTCGGGATTTTCAAGTTCAAAACTCTCTGTCTGTGCTTTAACCAAATAGAAGACGCACTCATCATCATAACAAAGAACAGCAAATATAGTGTTTTTCTTTATCGAATCATATAAGGGAACATCGGATTCATTGGTTTCATTAAGATTGTCATCGATTCTTTCGTTTTCACATTCAATAAAGAACTAACAAAAGCGGTATTTTGACAGGCCAATATATTACCGTTTAGACATTCGTTGCAAGAATAACATGACAATGTTCGAAGTTGTATAGAAAATTGCCCCTTTTCAACCATTGCTTGATGTATATCTCCGAACACCATGTGTTTGTAGTACATTCGAAAGCTCCTATTAACATTTTCAGTATATCTGAATATTCTTCTTTTGCAATTAGAAGATTTAGGACTATATAAATTTGCATTTGTAAAGTTGTACAGATCAGAGACATTTTGTATTATAGCTTTTCTTCTCAACACAGTCAAGTCAGTTTTGAGTCCGCCTGCAGCGTTTTGTTGGCCTCTTGCATGAGATGTCTCCGAGAAGTTTCGAATTAGTTTGTTATATATTAACCTAAAGGTTCAAGTAAGTGTGATAAATGACCCAAGCAATGTCGACTTTTATACTGACAACTGCAGCCGTAACAGAACTCGTGCATGGTGTCAATATAATAAGACAACAAAGAGAGGTATTCAGATATATACTTTTGAACTTGAAGAGTAAAAAACTGGTCATATTTTTCAGCCTCAGAAACGACAAAAAAATTTTAACAAACAATATGAAGATCTTCCTCTGTGCTGTCAATACCATCGACTTCTAAGATAGCATGTCGATATAATAACGAAACGTGAAGAGACACCTCTGTTCTTTGGAAGTAACTCGATTGTAGTTCTTCTTTGTCTTCACACAGATAATTTTCGGAATAGTCGTGAACTGTTATTACATGGTTTAGGGGGAAATTGATAACAAGGCGCTTAAGTTGCTAGTTTTGCCATTTAGCTCTGAAGTAATGGAATGGGAATGTTTCCAATAATTTCTTAAAATATTCAGTCATTTCGCCAGGTTTTTGTGTTTTTCTTGACGAGGAAAAGTTTTTTTTCTAAAGCCGTTTATTTTTTATTTAACCTCTCTACATTCAAAACATTCCCACTGAATATTTTCAATATCACCTTTGGTTTCAAGTTCGTCATCCGAGAAATTCAGCAATTTGACACCACATTTTGTGCAATTTCTATCAAGACATTTTTTTTCTTTGTAAGCCGTTTTGGTTTGGAGCAAACACAGTTTCATGTGTCATAAATTGGCAAGCAGTCTTTTACTGGACGACCTTTATTATTTTTTTACGGTTATTCATGACAGACTTAAAACATGTTTGAATTCTAGATAGTACCTATAACAGTAGGCCATGCGGTCTTTATTATTCGCTGCACGCACAAAGTACGGCTTACACCTTTCAGAAACGCTCTGAGAAACTTTAATGTCAGGATACTTTTCCTTGAAATCTAAATAAATTTCAGACCGTGTTTTCTCCAAAATGTGTACAGGGTGGCTTGAATGTTAATTACAACCGATGCGAACCCGCTTTATATCGTTCTTGTTCCCAGTTGGATGGGAATTATACGGAGCACACCAAAATTCATGCATAAGTTTTTATGCTCGTCCGAAATTGAATCTGATCTCATTTTTCTCTTTGTGTATTCATGCGATGAGGCGAGACTATGTGAAATGCTAGTTCTTATTGTATACCCTGAAGAAACACGCCGCACGGAAACTTGCAATTTTTTGGCTAACGATACTTTGGACCGCATTTTTGCACAGTTTCCCACTAACAGCTTCAGCCAGGACATTCATAGATGTTCTTGCATGGTAGGTGCGTTTAAATTTGGTTTCAGATATTAATTTTTTGATATCTTCAAGAACAGCCTGGCCTTATTCTTTCATGTTTATTTTCCGGCGAATTTTTTTTATTCCAAATAGGCAGCAACTGTTGATACTCTCGTATCCGATGATTCAGGAGAGTTTGATCTAAATTTATGAAGCGCTCTACATTTTTTTTATTTTGTTGGAGAATGCCTTCATATCATTTTTGTTGGTATCTGGATGACCTTCTTTTAATTTGTTGCGACGTTTTGACTCTTTTCTTTTTTTCAATTTCTGACTTTTTACACAATATTTCTTTTTGTTTTCTTTCTCTGTTATTTTTCTTTTATTTTATCATCTCTCTCTCGTTGACGCTTCTTTCGAACAAGTACCTCAGATAGGATTTTTATACCCTTAATTCAAAGAAACATGTACCCTTGTAACTCCAATGTGCGTCTTGTGTGGATCAAAACGTACGGAAGACCCGGGGTACCACAGAAAAAATGTTATCATTTTATTAAAACTTCTGTAGAGAAATCTTGTGAGTATAAGTTACTATCTTGTGCGCACAAGTTACTCTCTTGTACGCGCGAGTCAAGTAACTTGTGCGTACGAGTCACTATATTGTGCGTACGTATGAGTTACTGAAAAGTAACTTGTACGCATAAAATTTCAACTCGTGCATGCCAGAAAAATATTCGTGCATACAAGGGCACGAAATACACTTCGTGCGCAGAAGATAGAAGATAGAAAAGTGTGATCAAAAGAAAGTGACTTGTAAACAACAGTAATCGTGTATAAGTTATAATATTTTCTTCTGTGATACTTAAGGGCTTCCATAATAAGAAGCTATTATCACCCGGAATTATTTTTAATCATGAATCATTGTTTCAAAATGTAATTTTACGACAACCCCGCCCGTACACACACAGAGCTATGACTATGATAAAATTGACAATATTCGTTGCATACCTTGTACTTAATTTTCAAGGGCGANTTTTTTTTTTTTTTTTTTTTTTTTTTTTTTTTTAAGTTAAATTTCAAAATAGTATACTCGATTTTTTTAAGATGATACATGAATTTTTAAAGCCGTGATTTGGTATTTTTTTTATTTTTTATCTCTTAATACCATTTAATCAGTTGCATACTTCAAATTGATATTTTTTTTAGAAACACGCTGATGGAATAAATAATATGTATACAACAAAATCGCTTCCGGTGAAAACGGACGGAACAAGTATGACGAAAACAAATTTTAGCTTCGCATTTTAGATTCATATCTTCAGAAAGTATCTTCCCCCAATCCAACTTATTGTCGCGATGTCGGTGAAAAATTTAAAAAGTTATGTAAAACCTTGATTACGAGTTGAAGGTTTTATTTTTGTATGTTTTGTAACATTGCTTTTCTTATTTTGGTGTTAATTATTTGTTTGTTTATTTCCTTTTTTTTCTTTTTGCTATTGTCATAGTTTAGATCTTTTTATCAGATCTTTCTTATATTCTTTTTTTCTTTCCTTTCATACCAATCTCTTTTCTGTTTTTTTTTTCTCCTCTTTCAATTTTATTTGTTGTTTTATCCGACTTTGAGTTTTGGCCTCATTAGATTGGAATGTTTGTATCAAATTAATATGAACCAAGATATTATAGTATTTAATATTTATTTAGCAATTCAAAATTAAAAACATCTTTTACTTTTCATTTAAACGGCTTTGGCGAGAAGCGCGCCGACGTTGCTTGAGGTAAAAATGACGTACTGTGACATTTGGCTAGACACATCAAAACGTATGTAATTTGTCTAAATTTTGAAAGAATATACTCAGCAGGGGTAAAAAGATTGCTTTTAAAAGGTATATTTCAAATATTTAGTTTATCAATTTCATTTTCATGAATCGATGAGTTTCAGTTTGAAAATCGTACAGCTTCGCCCATATCAACAGAAATGGAATTTTTTGACGTTGTGTGTCATTTTGACTGGACACAGTCTTTCTTTGTGTCGTTTTTTCGATTGTTAATAGTTTTAAAGCGGTATATTTTTAATATATCTTCATTTTGATAATACAATTTTGTTTTGTTCTTAAAGGGGTGAATAAAACATGTGTGTCAAAGTACGGCAAAAACGTCACGAGGTGCCGAATGTGACACATTCAAACAAAACGGATTTTGATATATATCAAGTTTAAGAAAATCATTTTTGTAGCAAATTTTATGACAAATCAGCAGAAAATCTGTTGTGTTTTGTAATATACATTCTCTGTTTAGATGAAAAATATCTTAAAAAATAGGAAATGCAAACTATGACATTGGATTTTCTTAAAATGTGACATTTTATCGCAACACAGATAAATGGAAAATTCTTCGATATAAATTTGAATCCAATTATAAATTCTCATAAGGTTTTTTTTTAGATACAACTATTAAAACAAATTGTATACTTCAATTTTGATTTGTAGTTGTGTAAAGAAGAAAACGCTTCCTCACCTAGCTCTGGTGTTATTTCTTCAGGATTTTTTTTCAATGTCTCCCGATATTCATTTCCAGGCAAAAACTCGAGTTTGGCTATTTTAAATTGATGATACCATTTGATTTTATGGTCTTCCAAACGTTTAGATTTTATCTGCACTGAAGAGACATAAGTTGTCGAAATGCGCATATGCAGAAAGTAAATTCACAGTAACTTCGGTATTTAGTTATTAGATAAAAAGAGTGAGAAGCTTTATTTGGCCCATGAAGTTGTTTAAAATGTTTTTCTGAACAATTTGATATATATATTTTTTGGCAAAACTTTGTCAATTGTTCCGTAATGCGAGATGATGAAAGGCGCATTGTCGCGACTTTACAAGTGTCATTAACAGCGTACTAATCATATTTATCTATTGTGTGTCTATAATATTTGATTATTGTAATTATTTCTTGAGTACTTTACAATATTCTAAATTTGTAAGCACGTGAATATTCAATTCTTTGCGATAAGCACTTGCTGACGCGCGTACTCATTCACGAAGAAGGGATTATTATGTTCTTACATATACTAAGAAATTGACTGATGGATCGAAGTCAACACGAATTGAATTGTTATGTAATCGATAGTAAACGCGTTTTAATAATGAATGTGTACGATGTCTTTTCTTTTCAAAATAATTGTTTTAAAATAATTTAATATCAAATTGACTGAGTTTAATATTCTCTTAATTTTCATCATGAAATCAATACTCAAAATAAAGGAATTTTCAAGACTCTTTGCTTCGTCTTTAATGTTCTGCATCTGAACTGTTAAACATCAATCTTTTTCAGGTTCGCAAACAGGTATTTTTTTTCTTTTTTTTTTTTTTTTTTTTTTTTTTTTTTTTGAAATCANAAACTGAATTGATAACTTAATTGTATTCATTTATTTACGTGATTTTTTACAGACGCTCCAAGTGTAATTATTTCGGTTATGGAGGGATCAGACGAATTTCATATACTATATTGCAACTCTACAGGGATACCGAATAATTATATATATGAACAATGGGAGCATATGTCATTTCTTGGAAGACATATTCGGTTTCTCGATGGAACTGCCGACGGAAATCTAATAGTGCCCACAACTACTGTAGGTAGCATTGGTTTTTATCAAAACATTGGCGTCTACACGTGTAAAGTTTCCAATGGTATTCAGGACGGGAATGGTAATATCTACCAAACGTCATCAAAACAGTTTTTGTTTGCAGGTATTTATCAGTACAAAGATTAGCTATGTGCATCCTTGATTTTTGAATAACTAGCACAAGTGCATAAGAAGAATGTTTTTGCTATTTTATGGCTTTCGTTGTACGTTAATTTTTCACACTTAAATTACTTCAGCAAATTAAATCAAATTTGTTATCAATGAATCAAATAATAAAATACTGAATTTACTATATTTTATTTCTCCAAATTAATGGCCATTTCGACAACTTAAATCAGGTCCTAACAAAGACTTATATGTTCCTTCCTATCCTAAAACAGGCATGGATGCAAGCTTAGATGATGGATTATCATTCATTATTGGAAAGCATCTTTTGATAATCTTCTCTGAAATTCTATGCATATGGAATGCAGGACATTTCGACTTGATGCGGACTTTATTAGGGCAAGTATAAAGTGAGCCCGGTAGGACGAATTTGAAGCGTTACGCCGTGATAAAGTCGGTGTCAAAAAACAGGTATGGACACTTTCCCGTGAAAACATTTCCTTCATTATGTCGATTTAACGAATGCATTAAATATTCTCCAAGAATTTTTTAACAGGTATCATAATATAAATTCAAATGCATTTTAATACTTTTATATAAAAGATTAAGTCACTTAACTTGCCACTTGAATGCGGTTTTGACATATTTTAAACTATCACGAAATTTACTGTTTTTTAGGCAACTTGATTATTTTTTTGTATTTTGTTAACATCCGTTGCATAGCACCTCCAGAGCCAAGCTTAGCTAACGGCAAGGCAAATGTTTATGCACTAGCAACCATTTTTTTTTTTTTTTTTTTTTTTTTTTTAGTGTCCTTTGAGTATTTTCATCTTACAAACACTGTAAAATGGCTTAAATTGACACAAATGGGCTATTTACAACCATGTTCTATTGTTTATTTGTCAGAAAATATTCAATTTTGTCATATATTGATTTAATTCCTAGGAAGTGCACGTACCAAAGACCATCTTTCACGATTTTCAACAATATTTGAGCAAATTTTGAAAATTGCCTTATGAAGGAACACAATTCAAGCCGAAGTGGACGTACTTTTTTGTATATTTCTTATCAGTAATTAAAAAATATGATAACCAAATCTAGAACTCTATAATAAATTCATATACTGCTGAACTTCATTTTAGAAAAATTTAAAGTTTTATCAAAACTTTTGTTCATAGCAAAATTTATATGCATTCTTCATTCAACGTATTACGCGTACATTTATGAACACTACAAATAGTACTAAATCATGACGTCAGCATAGCAACCTGCGCGTGACGCATATACAGTTACCCGATAATTTGATGATACATTTTGGTGATACTGGTACTATCAACCATTGTAGATAAAAGGAAATTCATACAAATTACCGATAAAAGAATTTTCCAGTCAACAAACATGACCTGAAAATTTTTTATTTTATTGTTATCTCGCTAAAATGCATTTAATTGCATGTAATAATTTTCGCATAATTTAATGTAAGTCACTATAGGGAAACATTTTGAGTACAATTTATTATCTCTGAAATTTGAAAGGATGCGTTTCAATAAGGAAAAAATAAAGGGATATGGAGTAAATGTACACGGGACGAAATCCCTATATATACATGGTTAGATTAAGCAGATGGAACAACACCTTAATTGTTGTTTTTCATTTCAAAGTCACCATGATGTCTTCAAGAGTAAGCACTCCTACCTCATAGTAAATTCAAGACGGCCTCTAGTACCGGTTTGAGCGGAATTCACTTTGCTAAATGTTGAACAACGCCTCATTCAAGTCTCCTTTTTTGTCATTGATGCGGGGTCGTCAACAAGCTTAACATATCGGGTAAGGTACTCTTAAAAACACTGTAATCCGTTGCCCGACAATTCAACCAATAGACAATACAACATATAAACGATCACAGGGCACTCATTGAGTTGACTGTAAGAAAATTTGGCAAGCAAAATAGGGAGATGTGGGCAATATATATACATATGGTCAGAAAAAGAGTTTAATGTTTACAAAAAGAAAGCCAAATGTTGAATACATTCATATGAGAAATTTAAAAGTAAATTGTATAACTAAATATTTTATGCTAACTTTGTTTAAACAATAAAATACAATAAAATTAGGGACCCCCTCCACACACACACACACACACACAAATACCATCTTACACCTTAATAATAGTATAATATTGTTATACGTATTAGCCGTGAAAAACATTAAAAAAGAGACCTTACTGACCTTCTTCTGACTATCGAGATCCGCAGAAAAACGAAATGAAGTGCAAAAGGGAATTGACTATCTAGATTCGATTTAAATAGATTTTATACAAAGGTAGTAAGAACATTTAAACCATTATTTTTTTTTTTGAATTTTAGTTCAGGGACAGTCATTTTACATCGATTTTACAGATGATATTTTAATTATAAATTACCGAATCCTTACATGAAATAAAAGGGACAACAGGAAACACCTACAGATGGGTGCAGACGCAACGTTCCAAAAAGTGCACTTAAAGTGAACTTGAAGTTCACTTTTCAAGTGCACTTCGCGTTCTCTTAGCTGTCGCGAAGTTCACTTTTTTGGAATAGGTAGCTATTCCATGACAGGTATTTTCGCGTTCACTAGTGAACTTCAAGTGCACTTGAAAGCTGTCGCGAGGATCACTATTTAAAACGAGGTTATCTTATATATATATAGTTAGATCGCATTTTTTATAAGCGATAGCTGAGGTTATAAAAATTTATTTCCACGTAGCGATCTTTTTGATAAGCTAATGCTAAAAAAATACCAATGCAGTTATATATAAATTATAAAACATGTCAGATAATATATTCACGCTACAAAAATTAAAACGGCAGTCGTGTAGAATTATAAGAACGTGTATTGCAGTCTCAGATCCGTTTTTCAACGATTTTATTGCCCCAACTCGCTTAAAATGGCAAGTCGCACTTTCCGCGTATAGTATACCCCATTAACCAAATTCTTTATAAATGACAAAAAGTCAAATTTTCATTATGTTATTTACAAATGACCAAAATAACTCATTTTTTTACATATTTTATCTTATTATATCCTTTTGAAGTAGTTGGTTTTATATGTTGTGATCTGGGTCTAATATATCCCAGTTGTGATATAGCTTTTTGTAAATCTTTATATAAATGTTTGAAAAGTCAGGTTTATACTAAATCTTTACAAATGACCAAAATAATTCACTTTTTTAAATATTTTACTTTATCATACCATTTTAAAGAAGTTTTACATGTCGCGATATAACTTTTTGTAAATCTTTACATGCATGAATATGTTTGAAAAGTGAGGTTTTTATTATGCGGTTTATACTAAATCTTTACAAATGAATAAAATTATTCATTTTTTAAAATATTTTACTTTATCACATCCTTTCAAAGAAGTTTTATATAAGGGTATATTAAAAAAGTTTTAAATAAGGTAATTTTGGGAAAAATACATATAAATGTTGTGTCACGACAATTGAAATAAGCACCAACATATAACATCTCCCACTTTTGGATTCATTTTTGACAAAAGATACATAAATTTGGTATTGCGAGAATGGAAAACAGCTAAAACGCAAAATATTTCAGTCTTATAAGGTAATATTGGAAAAGATACATATAAATGTTGTGTCGCTACAATTGAAATAAGCACCGACATATCATATCTCCCACTTTTTAGGTCATTTTTAACAAAAAATGTATAAATTAAGGATCGCGAGAAAGGAAAAAAACTAAAAGCAAAATATTTCAATCTTATAAATTACTTTTGGGAAAAATACATTGAATGTTGTGTTGCGACAATTGAAATAAGCACCAACATATAATATCTCCATCTTTTGGATTCATTTTTAACAAAAGATGCAACAATTAGGTATCGCGAGAAAGGAAAAGGCTAAAATGCAAAACATTTCAGTCTTATGAGGTAATTTTGGAAAAAAACCCATATAAATGTTGTGTCGCGACAATTAAAATAAGCACCAACATATAATATCTCCCACTTTTGAGGTCAATTTTAAAAAAAGATGTATAAATTTAGTATCGCGAGAAAGGAAAAAAGCTAAAATGCAAAATATTTCAATCTTGTAAAGTATTTTTGGGAAAAATACATATAAATAACTAAATACCGAGGTTACTGTGAATTTACTTTCTGCATATGCGCATTTCGACAACTTATGTCTCTTCAGTGCAGATAAAATCTAAACGTTTGGAAGACCATATACTCAAAAATATTTAAAAAGTGATAGAGAACAAATAACCAATATGATCTAAATGTAAAGCCAAAATTAGCTAAGGACAGAGCTATGCATGAGGGAGATACTCCTTAGTTTTCAACAAAATTTACAAAAAATAGATATTGTGTTGTGTCCCGACAATTAGAAATTAGCACCGACATATAATTTCTCCCACTTTTGAATACATTTTTGAGAAAAGATGTATAAATTTGGTATCGCGAGAGGGAAAAAAGCTAAAATGGAATATATTGCAATCTTAGAAGGTAATTTTGAAAAATACATTTAAATGTTGTGTGGCGACAATTGAAATAAGCACTGGCATCTAATCACTCCCACTTCTGAGGTCATTTTTAACAAAAGATGTATAGATTTGGTATTGAAAAAGGAAAGAAGATAAAATGCAAAATGTTTCAGTCTTACAAGGTAAATGTTGTGGTACGACAATTGAAATAAGCACCAGCACCACATGTCTCCCACTTTTGAGGTTATGTTTAACAAAAGATGTATAAATTTGATATCGCGAGAAAGGAAAAAAGCTAAAATGCAAAATATTTCAATTGTATAAGGTAATATGGGAAAGATACATATAAGCGTTTTTTTCGCGACAATTGAAATAAGCAGCGACATATAATATCTCCCACTTTTGAGGTAACTTTTAACAAAAAATGTATAAATTTAGTATCGCGAGAAAGGAAAAAAGCTAAAATGCATAACATTTCAATCTCATTAGGTAATATTGGGAAAAATACATATAAATGTTGTTTCGCGACAAGTGAAATAAGCACCAACATATAATATCTCCCACTTTTGGATTCATTTTTGACAAAAGATGCAACAATTTGGTATCGCGAGAAAGACAAAAAGCTAAAATGCAAAATATTTCAGTCTCATATGGTAATTTTGGAAAAAATACATATAAATGTTGTGTCGCGACAATTGAAATAAGCACCGACATAAAATATCTCCCACTTTTGAGGTCAATTTTAACAAAACATGTATAAATTTAGAATCACGAGAAAGGAAGAAAGCTAAAATGCAAAATATTTCAAACTTATAAAGTTTTTTGGGGAAAAATACATATAAATGTTTTGTTGCGACAATCAAATAAGCACCGACATATAATATCTCCCCCTTTTGAATACATTTTTGAGAAAATATGCATAAATTTGGTATCGCGAGAAAGGAAAAAAGCTAAAATGCAAAATATTTTAATCTTAGTAGGTAATTTTGGGAAATATACATATATAAATGTTATGTCGCGACAATTGAAATAAGCACCAACATATAATATCTTACACTTTTGAGTACATTTTTGACAAAAGATCTATAAATTTGGTATCGCACGAGGGAAAAAAAGCTCAAATGGAAAATATTTCAATCTAAGAAGGTAATTTTTGGAAAAATACATCTAATTGTTGTTTCGCAACAATTGAAATAAGCACCGACATCTAATCACTCCCACTTCTGAGGTCATATTTAACAAAAGATGTATAGATTTGCTATTGCGAGAAAAGAAAAAAGATAAAATGCAAAATGTTTCAATCTTACAAGGTAAATGTTGTGGTACCACAATTGAAATAAGCACCGACACCGAATATCTCCCACTTTTGAGGTTATTTTTAACAAAAGATGTATAAATTTGGTATCGCGAGAAAGGAAAAGGCTAAAATAAAAAATATTTCAATCTTATAAGGTAATTTTGAGAAAAAAAAATACATATCAATGTTGTGTCGCGACAATTGAAATAAGCGCCAACATATAATATCTCCAACTTTTGGATTAATTTTTGAAAAAGTTTTTTTGAAATTACATATGAATTTAATGTCTCCAGCATTAACATAGGCCTCGATAAAATACCCTTTTTTGAAAGATTATTAAGAATTTAATGTAACGTAAGCATGGAATGTATATATAAAACAAAACAACGCTCATAATAATTTATAATGACATTTTGGTTTTAATTTATTATCAAAAATATATTAAAAAGAGAACGAAGTAGTCGAGTTTTCATAATTTTTGCTTAAAGTTAATTTCGTCATATTAATATCACGTGTTTTGAAGTGACCAATCGTTTAGAGCAATCCAAAGCTGCCACGAAGTTCACTTCAAGTGCACTTTACGATCACTCCCGTGATCGCATTTTCTTTTTAAGTGCACTTGAAAGTGGTCACAAGTTCACTCTAGACTGTCATGGAATCACTTTTAAGTGCACGCGAAGTGCACGCGAGGCACGCTTTTGGAGTGCACTTGGATGGAATGTTGCGTCAGCACCCAACTGTACAATGGCTGAAAATTATAATTAAATGCCACAATCTGCTAGGGAACTACACAGCAAAAACACAAATAAGACAAAAGACAAACGTAAACAACGATAGGAACTCGGGACAGCCGGACTTGGTACCGGCACTAGCAAAAGCCAGCGGTAGGGTTTAACCGGTTTATGGGTACCCAAACCTCCACTTTATCTGTCCCGTTTCCCTATAGAATAGTAAACATACGAATAAAACCCAAGGCAGGTAGACTACTAACTCCGTGACCACAATCTTGATTGATTGATTGTTGCTTACCGCCAACTTAGCAATATTTTAGCTATATCGTGGCGTGAACTGTTGATATTAGTAATAACCACAATCTTGAAAGAAGCGAATATGACGATACGTAATTTTGAAAGATGGGTCAAGGGGTGCTCGCCGCTAATCTGCTAAAGAAGCTTAGTCCCTACTTTTGTGTAAAAAAATTCATTGTACGAAGGATGTATACTCTCTTTATTTGTAAGTTGACGGTTCGATTCTCACTTACTTTACTTGTTCTTTGGAGAATATCTCATATGGATAAACTTTCATACTTTCAAATTTTGGAATTGTTTGTAATTTTCAAATATTATGCTGGTCATTCTGTTTATTATGCCGAAATCACACTGTTTTACTATGCAAATATTCCTAGCTATTGATTCGCTTAGTGTCGTGTTGTTGTTTGTGTGTTGTAATAGTCTTTTTGTCGAACAACGGATGACAACAGTTGTAAGAATATTAATTTTCTGTTTGCTGGCGATCCTGCACACACGAGTAGGAAAAACATGGGTGTTACATCCTTCGACAATAGAAATACATTCCGCTCGAACTGCTTGTGGTCGTCTTGAACTCCCCATGAGTAGTGAACAAAGCTCATTATGGCAGACACCATAGTGGCTTCATGATTAAAAGCAAAAACAAAAGCGTTGTTCTATTGCTTGGGATTTACCATGTATCTGTAGGGAATATTTACTTTATATCCTTTTATTATTAATTATCTTGTAGACTTGACTTCTCCTTTCTTGAATATTGAACATATACACATGACAATTCCCTAGGATCTGCAATGATTAGATAAGGGGGATATATAAAAAAAGCAGGTTCTACACACTTTCCTAAATCCATATTATACTTTACTTGTAAATGCTGAAATAAAATTATATCTCTTGTCCCACGTAGATTTAATCACAAAATGAGTTTTTATCATATGAATATGAATAAGAAAATTTGTAGTGTATAAAAAGTCGGCATGTTGAACTAGAAATTGCTCAATCGTAAACTAAATTTTCACATCAGAAGACCATTTTTGTATTTTTCTGGTGCAGTTTATATTTTATTTATCAAATATTATTATCTAGATTGCGGTGAAAGATTGAAATTTCTCAGTGAAAGAAAAGTGATAATTAACTGTGAAATTATTTTCCATAATTTCACTCTAGGAAGTGACGTCACAATAGACGTTGTCAACGTTGTTGTTAAGTAAACGTCGCAGCGGATTAACATAGAAAACGTAGTTCATATAATGAATCTTAAATTAAACCGCTATATTTTATTTGAAAAGGTCTATATAATAAAAACAATAACTAATCCGGGATTCTGATTATCGAAAATATTCAACTCATGATCGAAAAACGCTGTAATTCACTGATGCGCTGCGCGCATTCGTGAATTACTGCGTTATTCGATCATTCGTTGAATATTTTGCGATAATCAGAATCTCGGATTAGTTATAGTATAATTAACAACTACTTAAATGAAGCGATATATACTTGTACGTTTAAAAAAAGTAATTATTTTTTTCTCATCAAAGGTTTATTTTCTACAGTATTTCATATTGTGAAATGATTAATACCTTAGATATATGCATATATGTTATAAATACTTGAACTTAGGCCGTCTTGAACTTACTATGAGGTATGAGCAAAGCCCATTGTTGAAGGCCTCATGCTGACTTCAAGTTAAAGAGCAACAATAAAAGCGTTGTTCCTTTGCTTGTTTATTACCATGTATTTGTAGAGACTTTCTCTCATGTGCATTTACTCCATATCCTTTTATTCACCATTACCAAACCCACCAGGGGCAAATTAAAGTCTTATCTGTACTCATATAAGCATATGTCTGTTTTTCATAATTAAAATAAGTCATATTTCACCAGGGTATTCACCAGCCCAGTAGTCAGTACTGCGGTGCTGACCCGAAAGTCGATTCTATTTGGAACCTTACAATATCTAAATATTTGGTAAATTTTGTTGAAAACTAAGGAGTATCTCCCTCATGCAAAGCTTTGTTACAACCGTTTTTGTAATAACCGTTTTTGTAATAATTTTTTTTTCCTATGAAATTATCATGATTAAATGCTTCAATTGTTTTATTTTATTGATGAAAAATGTAAAATTAGCAGAACCAACTATGAACACGATACTATAATTCAAGTTATTATAAAACAACGTTATTAAAAAACCGTTACGAATGTGACAAACGTTTTTGTAATAATTACCATTTTTGCAATAAATGTTTTTTTTTTTTTCGTATCAACCGTTTTTGTTATAATTTTCTTATGTATTGAATACTTGTTCCCTTGCTTTAGTTGTATACTTCTACTGATGAATAATATAAACCTATCAGACAAAACTGAGCGCCTGGTATGGTATATCAAATTATTACAAAAAGCGTTATTACAAAAACCGTTAAATGCGGGACAACCGTTTTTGTTATAAAGACTGTTTTTGAAATACACAACATTTTTGTTTGTATAAAAAGGGAAAAAAGATAAGCAAAAGATAGAAACAATTGATTCTCTTCCTCTGAGACCCAGTAATGAAATAAACAACGAATGGTTGTTAGGAAAAACAGTTAACAGGGTAATGATAAGGTGTTGGAATTCTGGACATCCTCATTGAAGAGAAAAAGTCCGTAATTCATCGTGTCGATTTTGGCAGCAAAAACGTATTACAATACAAAAAGCGTTTTTGCAATTAAGGTTATAACCGAAAGCAGTGGAATGAGTAACAGCCGTTTCTGAAATAATCGTTTCTTATGAAAGTAATGTTGTGATACTTGTCGACTTATATTGATGAATAATGTAAAACTAGTAGAAAAACTGTTTCCCTTGTGTACAGTGCTTGTACAGTAAAACATAACCAATCACATCATTATACCATACACTATACACCACGCACCATTACACCATACACCATGAACCATTACACCATATACCATACACCATCACACCATACACCATTGCACCATTTACCTTACACCATACACCATGCACCATGCACCATACACCATATACCATGTACCATACACCATACACAATGCACCATACACTTTACATCTTACACTATACACTATGTCCAGTACAATGTATTTGCATTTTGGTTTTTATTTCATAGTGGCCGGTACATACAACAAATGAATTTTATCTTTTTGTAGAACAAAATGATTTTCAATAAAAGTTTGTCTCGGCGATATCTTATTTTTCAGTCTCAACTCCAGAATACTTTCCACAAAGCTTGTTATTTACAATCGTGTAAATAAAATAAAGGGTGATACAGATTTTCGTTTGCCGTATTTTATTTCGCGTGTTGCTTTTTCTCGCTTTTAAAATGTCATTTTTGCCCTCATCTTATTTATTAAGTATTTCATTTATATCATTCGATTATCGAGCGTACATTAACATATCATTATGAAGGTGGCAAAGGCTTAGGGTTATCATCGTACAGCGTCCATAACCTTTTTTCTTACACCAAACACGATCTTATTTCACGTGAAATGTACATTGTACACGAGAATTTCGATATTTCTTCCATCAAACAGAACCTATTTCTATTTTTTAATACACCGTACAATGACCCATTCCTTCAAAACCCTCATTTATCATGCAGTACTAGGTGGCATTTGCACCATTTCGCATACTATCTATGTCCCTATTGTAGCATATTTTCAGTAAATTTGTACAAAATTTGAGTACTAAATGGTATTTACATGATATCGTATAATATTGATATCACGGTTGTTGCATATTTTGAGTAAATTTGTACCAAATTTGAGTACAAGATGGCATATACATCATATCGCATACTTTCAATATACTTGTACCAAATTTGAGTATCAGATGGAATTTACTTCATATCACATAATATTGATATCCCTTTTGTTGCATATTTTCAATAAATTTGTACTAAATTTGAGTACTAATTGGCATTTATTCCATATCGCATACTATTGATATCCCTATTGTTGCATGTTTTCAGTATATTTGTACCAAATTTGAGTACTAGATGGAATTTATATCATAACGCATACTATCGATATCCCTTTTGCTGCATATTTTCAGTAAATTTGTACCAAATTTGAGTATTAGATGGCATTTACACCATATCGCATACTATCGAAATCCCTATTGTTTCATGTTTTCAGTATATTTGTACCAAATTAGAGTACTAAATGGCATTTACACCATATTACATACTATCTCTATCCCTATCGTTGCATATTTTCAGTAAATTTGTGCCAAATTTGACTATTAGATGGCATTTACACTCATCGTATTATATCGATATCGCTTTTGTTGCATATTTTCAGTAAAATTGTACCAAATTTGAGCATTAGATGGCATTCACACCATATCGCATACTATCAATATCCCTATTGTTGCATATTTTCAGTAAATTTGTACCAAATTTGAGTATTAGATGGCATTTACACCATATAGCATACTATCGATATCCCTATTGTTGCATATTTTCAGTATATTTGTACCAAATATGAGTACTAGATGGCACTTATATCATATTGCAAACTATCGATATCCCTATTGTTGCATGTTTTCAGTAAATTTGTACCAAATTTGAGTATAAGATGGCCTTTACACCATATCGCATACTTTCGATATCCCTATTGTTGCATATTTTCAGTATATTTGTACCAAATTTGAGTACTAGATGACATTTACCTTATATGGCATACTATCAATATCCCTATTGTTGCATATTTTCAGTAAATTTGTACCAAATTTGAGTACTAGATGGCATGTACATCATATTGCATACTATCGATATCCCTATTCTTGCATATTTTCAGTATATTTGTACCAAATTTGAGTATCAGATGGAATTTTCATCATATCGCATACTATCTATATCCCTATTTTTGCATATTTTCATCATATTTTCATCATGTTCCTTCGGTATTCTAATGCTGTTGTTCAGTAAATGTGTACCAAATTTGAGTACTAATTGGCATTTACACCATTTCGCATACTACCGATATCCCTATTGTTGCATGTTTTCAGTATATTTGTACCAAATTTGAGTTCTAGATGGAATTTATATCATATCGCATACTATCGATGTCTCTATTGCTGCATATTTTCAGTAAATCTGTACCAAATTTAAGTATTAGATGGCATTTTTACCATATAGCATACTATTGATATCCCTATTGTTGCATATTTTCAGTAAACTAGTACCACATTTGAGTACTAGATGGCATGTACATCATATCACATACTATTGATATCCCTAATGTTGCATCTTTTCAGTATATTTGTACAAAATTTGAGTATTAGAGGGAATTTACATCATTTCACATAATATCGATAACCCTATTCTTGCATATTTTCAGTAAATTTGTACCAAATTTGAGTACTAGATGG
>MJUU01016604.1:23383-37842 GCA_002080025.1 Modiolus philippinarum | reverse complement strand
TTGTTGCATGTTTTCAGTATATTTGTACCAAATTTGAGTATTAGAGGGAATTTACATCATTTCACATTATATCGATAATCCCTATTGTTGCAAATTTTCAGTAAATTTGTACCAAATTTGAGTACTAATTGGCATTTACACCATATCGCATACTATTAATATCCCTATTGTTGCATGTTTTCAGTATATTTGTATTAATTTTGAGTACTAGATGGAATTTATATCATATCAAATACTATCAATATTCCTATTGTTGCATATTTTCAGTAAATTTGTACCAAATTTGAGTATTAAAATGCATTTACACCATATCGCATACTATCGATATCCCTATTCTTGCATGTTTTCAGTATATTTGTACCAAATTTGAGTATCAGATGGAATTTATATCATATCGCATACTATCTATATCCCTATTGCTGCATATTTTCAGTAAATTTGTACCAAATTTGAGTATTAGATGGCATTTACACCATATCGCATTCTATCGATATCCCTATTGTTGCATGTTTTCAGCATGTCCACTATATTTGTACCAAATTTGAGTGCTAGATGAAATTTACACCTGTTGTCCCTATTGTTGCATGTTTTCAGTATATTTGTACCAAATTTGAGTATCAGATGGAATTTATGTCATATCGCATAATATCGATATCCCTATTGTTGCATATTTTCAGTAAATCTGTACCAAATTTAAGTATTAGATGGCATTTTCATCATATTGCATACTATCTATATCTCTATTTTTGCATATTTTCATCATATTTTCATCATATTTTCATCATGTTCCTTCGGTATTCTAATGCTGTTGTTCAGTAAATTTGTACCAAATTTGAGTACTAATTGGCATTTACACCATTTTGCATACTACCGATATTCCTATTGTTGCATGTTTTCAGTATATTTGTACCAAATTTGAGTTCTAGATGGAATTGATATCATATCGCATACTATCGATGTCTCTATTGCTGCATATTTTCAGTAAATCTGTACCAAATTTAAGTATTAGATGGCATTTTCACCATATCGCATACTATTGATATCCCTATTGTTGCATATTTTCAGTAAACTAGTACCACATTTGAGTACTAGATGGCATGTACATCATATCACATACTATTGATATCCCTAATGTTGCATGTTTTCAGTATATTTGTACAAAATTTGAGTATTAGAGGGAATTTACATCATTTCACATAATATCGATAACCCTATTCTTGCATATTTTCAGTAAATTTCTACCAAATTTGAGTACTAGATGACATTTACATCATATCGCATAATATCAATATCCCTATTGTTGCATATTTTCAGTAAATATGTACCAAATTTGAGCACTAGATGGCATGTAATCATATCGCATACTATCGATATCCCTATTGTTGCATATTTTCAGTATATTTGTACCAAATTTGAGTACTAGATGGCATGTAATGATATCGCATACTATCGATATCCCTATTGTTGCATATTTTCAGTATATTTGTACCAAATTTGAGTATCAGATGGAATTTACATCATATCGCATAATATCTATATCCTTATTGTTGCATATTTTCAGTAAATTTGTACCAAATTTTAGTACTAATTGGCATTTACACCATATCGCATACTATCAATATCCCTATTGTTGCATGTTTTCAGTATATTTGTACTAAATTTGAGTACTAGATGGAATTTATATCATATGGCATACTATCTATATCCCTATTGCTGCATATTTTCAGTAAATTTGTACCAAATTTTAGTACTAAATGGCATTTACACCATATCACATACTATTGATATCCCTATTGTTGTATGTTTTCAGTATATTTGTACCAAATTTGAGTATTAGAGGGAATTTACATCATTTCACATTATATCGATATCCCTATTGTTGCATATTTTCAGTAAATTTGTACCAAATTTGAGTACTAATTGGCATTTACACCATGTCGCATACTATTAATATCCCTATTGTTGCATGTTTTCAGTATATTTGTATTAAATTTGAGTACTAGATGGAATTTATATCATATCAAATACTATCAATATTCCTATTGTTGCATATTTTCAGTAAATTTGTACCAAATTCGAGTATTAAAATGCATTTACACCATATCGCATACTATCGATATCCCTATTCTTGCATGTTTTCAGTATATTTGTACCAAATTTGAGTATCAGATGGAATTTACGTCATATCGCATAATATCGATATCCCTATTGTTGCATATTTTCAGTAAATTGTACCAAATTTGAGTACTAATTGCCATTTACACCATATCGCATACAATCAATATCCGTATTGTTGCATGTTTTCAGTATATTTGTACTAAATTTGAGTACTAGATGGAATTTATATCATATCGCATTTGTACCAAATGGTTGTCGAAAATAGCCACCTGCTGGCGCATAAAAAGCACGATTAATTTTCCTTTTCATTACTTTATAAGGTTAACATATCTTTGAAAATGTATTTTATATTACCTTCGATTGCGCCAGTCCCGTTCATTGTCTCTCGTTCACATTGCGTCGTTCGATCGTGTATCTGGTGTATGGTCCAGAGTTACCGAGTACAGAGTATGGGTTATGGTGCATGGTGTATGGTTCATAGTGTATGGTGTATGGTTCATGGTGTATGGTGTATGGTTCACGTTGCAACACCATACACCATTACACCATACACCATGAACCATTGAACCATACACCATGCACCATTGAACCATACACCATTACACCATACACCATACACCATAAAATGGTTATGTTTTACCCTACAAGTACTGTAGTAAATGAAGTTATTACAAAAAGCGTTATTGCAAAAAAACGTTGAAGAAGTAAGAACCGTTTTTGCAATAAGCAACCGTTTTTGCAATAAACAACCGTTTTTGCAATAAACAACATTTTTTGTAATTTTTTTTTCCTATCATTTTTATGATTAAATGCTTCGATTGTCTTATTTTATTGATGAAAAAAATTAAAATTAGCAGAATAAACTATGAACACGATATCATAATGCAAGTCATTACAAAAAACGTTATTATAAAAACCGTTAGGAATGTGACAACCGTTTTTGTAATAATCATCCATTTTTGCAATATTACTTTTCCTCATCAATCGTTTTTGAAATATTTTTTTCCTTACGAAATACATGTTACCCTGCTTAAGTTGTACTTTTTTTGATGAATTATTCAAACCTAGCAGATAAAACTGAGCGTTTGGTACGGTATATCAAAGTATTACAAAAAGCATCATTACAAAAAAAAAGAAAAAAAAAACCTTAAATACGGGACATCCGTTGTTGTAATAAACAACTTTTTTGTATAAGGAAATTTAAAACAAAAGAAGTAAATGACTTAAAAGAAAATTCTAACTCAGAACCACAGTTTTGCAGTAAAACAACGAATAGTTATAAGGTATATCAGTTAACACACTGATGATGAGATGTTTGGATTCCTGCATCCTCATGGAAGGAAATGAAGACTGTAATTCATCGTGTCGATTTTTGCAGAGAAAAATTTATTACTAATAGCGCTATTATCAAAGAGGGAGGGTCAAATAGAAAGCCGTGCAATTGAAATAACCGTTTTTTGTTATCATTTTTTTCTCTATGAATTATGACAGTTAAGTTTCAATACTTAAGTTTTCTGCTTATATTGATAAATAATATAAATCTAGTTTCCCTGGTATTGGAAATGAAATTATTACAAAAAGAAAGAAAGAAACGTTTTGCCTAGTATCTCTGTTTTTGTTGTTGTTTCCGATGTTGCCATTGTCTTTCGACTATTCGTTTTGGATTTACGGTTCGATTCTCACTTTCTATAATAAACAAATTTATTATACCTTAGTTATCTTTTTCTATAACAAATGATCATACAATATTTCTATTTTTCCTTTTTGAAAGATTTGACTATTTTCCCTCATTAGCATAAACTATTTTCCCTCATTAACATATCTTTTTAACTATTTTCCCTCATTAGCATAAACTATTTTCCCTCATTAACATATCTTTTTGTCTGGGGTTTCTTTCGGTATAATAAGACACTTACTGACTGGATATTCGCGGAATAGTAAGTTTATTGTCCCCTTGGATACAACTATTGCCCTCGGCTACGCCTCGGGCAATAGTTGTACCTCGGGGACAATAAAGTTACTATTCCACTCATACACAGTCAATAAGTATAAATTATTACAAAAAACGTTGAAGGAGTGACAACCGGTTTTGTAATAAACAACCGTTTTTGTAATACTTATTTTTCACAACAGAATTTCAATGTTAATACGCTAGGGTTTTTCTACTTTTATTGTTAAATATAAAACTGGCAATAAAAACAATAAAAACTATCTGATATACAGTATATGAGAAACGAGGCGTTGGTTCAGAGAAAAAAATGATTCAATAATAAGTGAAACACAAAGACACAAAGACATCATATTTATAAGGCACAGAGAGGAAAAAACATATACACATATGAAGTAGTACAACACAGACATGATAAATGAAGTTATTACAAAACGCATTATTTTAAAAAACGCTTAATAAATGACAAAAATACCGAAGTTACTGTTAAAAGGTTTCAATGTTTAAGTTTTCTTCTTTTCTGGCTGAAAAATGACAATGAAAAATAAGAAAAGAAACATAAATAAAGCGTTCAGAAATTTTTGTGGTATATAGAAAATGATTCAGTGCTCAATACCTGAGGTAAACATGAGAATTAGAGGTCATTTGCTATTTCAATTCGTTTGTGTACAGCATTACGAAATTTACTGTTTATCTTGCAACGTGGGCAGTTTCTGTACTCTTAGAAATTGAGTTTCATAGATTTAAGGCTAGTTTCGTGCCTAATCGTTTTTATCACATGTCTGCTGTAAAGACAGCTTGCTGTATGTATCTGCATAATTTTGTAACTTGGTTGTCCACTCATACGAGGGACTATAGAAGAGAAGCTATGACTTACTTTATTAAGCTTTGCATTTGCTTAGTAAGTGAGAGAAAAACTGTCAAGTTTACAATCTCGGGACTATCTTGTCGTGGAATAAGGAAATATATTCCAAATTGTCATTTTTTTTTTTTTTTTTCATTTTGAATTTTAATTGTTGAAAACGTTTATCTAAGAATGGTTACTAGGCAAAATTCTAAAAGGTTAGTGGTATTTCAGGAAATTTACCAAAATTTGGATAAAAAATTTCTGAAATCCAATTGATGAAATTGTTTGTCCTAAAAGAAACAAATTATTAAAGTGGTCTTTGAGACGAGACTTTCAGGAAATTTACCATAACATTATTTACAGTAAGTATGGTTGCTTGGTAGGATTCCAAATACAATAAGAGGTCTTTGATATTTTCAGGAAAAAATATTTTTTGAAATCCAATTGATTAAAAAGTTTATCCTCAACTTAACAAATTATTTTAGTACGGTTGCTAGGTAGAATTCCTTAATATAAGTGGCATTTGAGACTTTCAGGAAATTTACCGAAGTTTGACATCCTTTCAGAATCTTAAGCTGTCAGAATTTCGATTTTTTTATAAAGCATTTGTCCAAGTTAGCAGAATAGAAGAACATACAAAAATGTTATAAAATATGTTTCACTGACATTTTCAGGAAATGTACCAAAGTTGGAACTGGAATCAAAAATAAAAAAGAATTATTCCAAATTTACACACTATAAACAACAATTCCGCATGAAAATTGAATCCCATAATCCCTACATTCAAAAACGTAGGAGGATTTAGCGTAATATGCCACGTGTGTCAAAAACTACATCTTAGAACTTTGCCAAAATCGACAACTTTGGCCTCTTGTTTGGCACCATGATAAAAATACAAAAAATCGGAGAGCTTAGTGTACATTTACACACGATATGCAACAATTCTACAATAAAATTAGATCCCTTAATTAAAAAGTGCAGGAGTAGTTCCTGTCACATATAACATGTGTCAAAATCTACAGCTGGGGCCTCTTGTTTGCATTAGAGCTGGTGAAAACCACTATCAAAAATCCGGAAGCTTATTGCAGTCAGCAGCATTCTACGACAAAAGTAAAACCATAAATCCAAAAATGTAGTTGTAGTTCGAGTCACATCGTTTGGGACTGACGATCAGACGGAGGCAAAAACAATATCTCTAAACTTTCTTCTGAAAGAACGGGATGAAAAAAATTGTAGAAATACTTTTCCCCCTCCCGAAAAAAATTGAATGAAATGTACATTTATATCCTACTACATCCAGACCAATCTTTAACTTATTGCTTAATTGTTCTGTCTATTAATACTTTTCGCGATTTTTTTCTTTTCTTAAAAAGTAATTTTTTTTGCTTGAAATTCCGTCATTTAAAATTTGACATTGTGAAGAAAAATATTTCCCCGTGTCGAGATGTATGTTTTTATTTTTTCTTAGATATTGTGATAAAAGGGACAACAGGAAACACCTACACTAAATTATAATCACATGCAACAATCTGCTAGGGAACTACACAGGAAAAACACAAATTAGACAAAAGACAAACGTAAACAACGATAGGAACTCGGGACAGCCGGGCGTATATTTCATGTTTACACTTTGTTTATGATTATTATCTTAATTTATGCAAATTCTACAAAGTAAGGTTTAAGTCCCCCCATCGTAGTTTTGTCCTAAGCTATATTTCATATTACTTATTAATCGGATTTCGTTTTGTTCTATGCATTTGAAACATTTATTTTATAATGGAAGATTTCCTATGTTTGGATCATGGCCTTCCATATTATTTGATTTTAATGGTGCTGATCAGAGATTACTCCTTCAAACACGTGTACATCATAATCAAATTTACTGTTTTGTTTATGCAACTTCGGTAGTTTTTTTTGTCTTTTTGGTTCTACTGCTGCTGGTGAGGAATTAATTTCCGAAATGGCCAATGAAATTTTACATATGGGTTAGGGTCTCATGTTAATTTACTGCATATCCTTTCGTAAAACAATTATACCATTATCTTCTTGCCAAAATTACCAAGTTGTCGCATAGAGTTTTGTAGACATTGTATTCAATGAATAGAGTTTGTGACGTCTCACATGAGAAATTTTTACGTTAAACGCCATTATTCGGTCAATCGGTCAACCAATATTGGACACAAGAGAAGACATTTATGTAATTCTTAACAGGGAATATACATACGATTCTATATTTACCCAAACAAATAGGATAACTGCACTAAATAAATAGCATAACTGCACAAACTATTGTCAAAACCTACCCTGAACATTTACTAATGTAACTTTTTTTTTCGATACTGACGCAATTACGTCGTAGCGATCGTAGTTATTTTGAAATTGCATTTGCTGTAGACCTCTTCCTTACATCATACACAACCTTCATATGAAGTTTATAGTGATAGTGATAATAATTTTTGAGATACTACATGTGAAATGATAAATATTCAAAATGTTATTTTCCACAGGGTTAAAATAGAAGACCACACCCTCTTAGATCCCCTAATCTACCTTTAATAGACTTCCCTTGAAATACTTTTGTTGATTGAACATCTAGCTATATGGGGCAAGCATCTTACAAAATTTCAAAGTCTTATTGTCCCTAAGATCTGATTCAAATTAGTTCAGACCAACCACAATAAAGAAAGACAGCATATAATAAAAATAAGAAACGCAAAAAAAAACAAGAGTTGTCGCCGAATGGCAGCCAAATATACCCCCGCTCATTGAACCCTGGATCGATATGGTAATTGCAAATTTAAGTTGGTGTGGACACAATACAATTATGGAAACTATGATATAATCTTCAAGAAAGAACTTTTCACAAGGGTTCCAATGAAAATACTCTAAATCAGACAAATATGAAATTCACCTTTTTTTAACCTATTTGACATTTTACACAAAAATCATAAGCATTAGAAAAATTCCATTACAACACTTTGAAAACAACTTTTCAAGAGGATAACAATGAAAAAAGTGTGTCTCTCCAACAGTTTGACTTCACAATAATTATGCTTAAAATCCTTTATAGGAAAAAAGATAATTGTAGGAGAAATCAACAAAAGGCAGTCAAATTATCTCCCCTTCCTGATTTCAAACAATCATCATATTCCTTCATGTACATCTACATATAGTGTTCTTCCTTTGTGTAAAGTTTCATCAAAATCATTCATGTGGTTTAGGTCTCACTATACAGTTTCGACGTCACCATGCATTCCTATGTAAAATTGCCAAACTTTGCAGGTTCAGCCTGAACGTTTAGGTGTAAAGTTTGCAATGAGGTGTATATTTTTGCGAAGCATGGATACCATAGATTTTATAAACAATGCAAAAAAGGTACGATGATCGTTGAATTTTTTCACAAAATCAACTCAAAAATAAACTGCTTTCAAAAGCACATGTTCACCTTCTGTCAAATTTCTGTCCACATGGCCGGCATGACACCGTCTCACTCATTTTTTGATGCGATATCCCTACATACTGGTCACAGATGCCAATTATATTTCAAAAGTACACTTTCTCAGCTTCACTTTAAGCAGTCACATGTACTCTATCTATCACTTACACTGTATTTGATTCCAATTTAACTTTCTGACAGAACTATTTAGCTAAGGGGCCAATTGACCCGGAAGTGTATGTTGAGACCTTAAGGTGAGTTGCTCTTACGAGGTAACCCATACATAGGGAATCAACGAAAAGTCAAAGTCGAATTATCTCCCCTTCCTTGTTTCGGACAATAATTATATTCCTTCATGCACATTTCCATATAGTTTCCTTCCTTTGTGTAAAGTTTCATCAAAATCCTTCAAGTGGTTTAAGAGGAGTTGCGCTTAAGAGAAGTGTGGACAGATTGACGGACAGGCAGACAGACAGACAGACAAAGTGATTCCTATATACCCCAAACTTTGTTTGCAGGCGGTATGATAAGTATCCCAACTTCGTTTGGAAGACTAAATAAAAATAAAAAGTAAAACAAATAAGTCTCCCCAGACTTTGTATGTGTGAAGTAAAAACAGAAACAGTGGTAATGATCTGAGTTATGGGATAAATATGTAATTATTAATCTGTACAAATTACACCAAATGCTTAAGCTACATTTAATTTATTTGCTAAAATTCCACCTTGGTACACTAACCACTATGCATGTATGCTTGCAATTTTACATTTCTTCATTATACTATAATTATGGATTAGGCTAATTAATAATGAGAGGATATAGAGTAGATAATACAAGGTCTAAACAAACACATGGCGAAATCAATCAATAGAACCATGCCTTTGTTGTTGTTTTTCATCTTGAATTCACTATGGGAACCTTTTATTGAAATGAAAAGTTTCACGTTTCGAGATCTTCAAATTGTTGTGAAGAACAAATACGTACATTTTTTTCAGAGATAAAATACTAGAAATACTGAGCAACAAAAGAAACGCACCACTGCTTTGATAAAATCTAGCTCCCTAGTTTTTTAACTATATCAGCCTTTTTTTTTTTTTATTTTCTAAATTTCAAATGTCCAGAGAGAAATTATATCGTGTTCGTAAAATAACAAAAATAGGATAACAGCAAACACCTACAATGGCCTGGAACTACAATCATATGCCACAATTTAGAAGCAAACTGCACCAAAAAAAAACAAAAATGAAATAAAGAGACAAACACAAATAACGATAGGAACTCGTAACGTTTTTTGTAATAACTTGAATTATGATATCATGATCATAGTTTGTTCTGGTAATTTTACACTTTTCATAAATGTAATAAGACAAATGAAGCATTTAACCATGAAAATTTCACAGGAAAAATATTTATTGCAAAAACGGTAATCACTTCTTCAACGCTTTTAGTAATAAATTCATTTACTATACCAGAGAAATAGTTTTTCTACTAGTTTAACATTATTCATCAATATAAGTCGACAAGTGAAGTATTACAACATTGCTTTCATGAGAAACGATTATTTCAAAATGGCTGTTACTTATTCCAATGCTTTCAGTTAAAACCTTTTGTTGCAACAACTTCTTTGTAATGTAATAAGTTTTTGCTGTAAAAAACGACACGATGAATTACGGTGTTTTTCTCTTCAATGAGGATGTCGAGAATTCCAGCACCTTATCATTGCTTTGTTAACTGTTTTTTCTAACAACCATTCGTTGTTTATTTCATAACTGGGTCTCAGAGAAAGAAAATCAATTGTTTCTATCTTTTGCTTATCTCTTGCTCCCTTTCATACAAACAAAACTGTTGTTTATTACAAAAACGGTATTTATTACAAAAACGGGTTTCCCGCATTTAACGGTTTTTGTAATAACGTTTTTTGTAATAATTTGATATACCATACCAGGCGCTCAGTTTTGTCTGATATGATTATATTATTTATCAATAAAAGTATACAACTGAAGCAGGTGAACATGTATTTGATAAGAAAAAATATTACAAGAATACGAATTATTGCAAATATGGATGATTATTACAGAAAACAGAAACGGTTCTAACATTCATAACGGTTTTTGTAATAACGTTTTTTGTAATAACGTGGAGTTGGTAAAACAATTCCCCGTGGTAGAGATGTATGCTATTTATTTTTCTTAGATATAGTGTACTTGTACATGAGATAATATCTCATGTGTACACTTTGTTCAATTTCTATTATCTAAATTTATGTAAATTCTAAAACCGAAGGATTAACTCCCACCATCGTAGTTTTGTCCTTAGCTATTTTGAAATTATTGATTGTTCGGATTTGTTTTGTCTTGTGCATTTTAACATTTTTTTGAAATTATGGATTTCCCTTGTTTGGGTTCTAGTGCTGCTGATGAGGAATAAATTTCCGAAATGGCCATACAGCTCATTGAAATTATTGCAGTTGAAGTTAACATATGTGTTATGGTCTCATGTTCATTTACTCCATATCCTTTCGTAAAATATTCTAATATGACGCTCTTCTTTTGCTTTGGAAACAAAAGCTATGCTCTAATTCCAACAATATTGTTATTCAGCTCATGCGTATATTTGATTTACAAAGGACATTTGTAACGTACAATTTCATATCTTATTCACTCAAAATTTTTATCAAGCTTACCTTTTTTTCATTACTGAACCCCCTCATATTGCCAATGTACACAAACCACCTGAATACATGGTATTTTATCCCTATGAGCTTGAAATTAAACAGACTACTGATACACCTATTTCAGCTTCGTACTTAGATCTTTTGATATACATTGACGAAGATATGCGTTTGAAATCTATGCTTTATGACAAACGTGATGACCTTAACTTCCCAATTGTGAACTTTCCTTTTCTGAGGAGCAATATACCTTCCTCTCTAGCCTATGGAATATACATTTCACAGTTGATTTTTACTGCCGAGCTTGTAGTGTATACAATGATTTTTAAAAGAGCAAAAACACTGTCCCAAAAGCTGCTTTGTCAGGGATTAATTCAGCCTTTATTACTTTCATCCCCTTAAAAATTCTATGGCCGTCGCCATGACATCATTGATAGATATAATGTGTCTTCTCACAAATGAAAAAGGACATTTTTCAGCTAGATTTCATTGATTTGACATAACCGGTTTTGACTCTTCCTTGGATTGACTCACTGATAGTGTGACGGGTTCCACTAGTGGAGCAGGACATGCGTACCCTTCTGGAGCACCAGATGTCACTCCCGGTTTTCATGGGAGTTCACACTATGAGCGCCTTAGTTCTTAATGTCGTCTTTTTATTTCCGTGCATTGTGGCTGTCTCACATCCTTGCTTTGTCTTTGTTTTTCTCTGTTGCATTTTTTTCCTTGTCTTTGACTTCAATTTTTGTAATCATAACCTCCTTTGTTTTTTCGGTATTCTACTGCCACTGTCTGATATAACGCTCTTCTTTTTTTTTGTAAAATATTCAAAGTTCAATATGCACGTATGCATGTATTGCTTAATATCAAATAATCTTTTATGCACACATACTTATTTTACTGCATATTTGTGCAAAATAAACTTTTAAAGTATGAATTATCCAAAAATGACAATAATAGAAATTTACAAAACAGTAACTGAATTTAAGACTCGGAACTGTAATTGACATAATCATAACCAAGCACTGAGTGTCTTCTTGTTATGAAATCTTACCTATGTTACATATCATGTTCTACAATTGAAATATACATTTTTTAATTGTTACGGTTATTAAAATTATAAATATGACTTTTATTCCTTTTCTTTTTTATCCTCAAATATAACCTAACTAAGCAGTATAATGTAATAAACTATAAAAATTGCCGAATTTCAATCAGAAATGCAAGCAGCTCCCACTTATACCCGCTTCGATTTTAAAATATCTGTCTTTTATATATTTTAGAACAGATTATTTGTATTAATTCATACGCTTATGCAAATTGTATGAAATAGAAATAATTAATATTAGTTTTTCCTCTGTCAATTTATGTGTTTTTGTATGCAGTTTTCCGGCATATTTTATTTCTAGTGTCAAAGTCAACATATCCCTCTAAGAGCAGTTTTTTAAACGCTTGTTATAGGAAGTGCACAAAATTACAAGAGTTATTACCGAAATGGTATGTAAAGCCAAAACAGATTTTTCACAATTTTTGCTGTGGGATTGGTACTAATTTTACAACTTCAGATGCAAAATGGTAAATTGTACAAACTTACACTAATTGTAAGAATTATATTTCACTGTATACCAAAGTTTTTATGCATCATCCATACGCAGAAATTAAGGAGGTAAAAAAAGGTAGCTTTAATGAAAACTAAAATATAAGAATTTGAAGTGGTATATTTGAAGAGTGGTCTTGTTTTGTCTTTGCATGCGGTTAACGATCATGTTAACATGTATTAATTTAAAGAAGACAAATAGAAGGACTGAAAAAACGTCTAGATGAAAGTTGGGATTTTATTTGTACGAAAAGTGATTCTAGCGTACGGCCTATAATGCAGAATAGATCATAGATATGTTAAACCAGATCATTTCTTTGATCATATTCTATAATTAATAAAACAAGTTCCTTCACTGATATGACGTATTATTTCACTTTATAGTTTTCATTATTTTTCTATTTTTATTATTATTTATTTAAAAATGTATATTTTTACCACATCTTACTTGCTAAATTAAAAAAAAATATTTCCTTTACAGACAAACCTTTGTTCCTAGACATTATCAAAAGGTTAAAATTTAGAATCCATGAAAAAGATGTCATTGCAGAAATATATGTTTACAGTGTTCCAAAGTATCATGAGGCAAAATTGGTCATTTCGAATAATATTTTGACAGAAAAATATGACGTCGAAAATCCGCAACTTGATATCGAACCATATGAGGAAAACGTAACAGCTGTAAAAAACGGGCTACAATTTACAATTCCTGCGTACAAGATTACAATAACGTTCCAGAGAGCTGCAAAAACAGTTTTCAGTCACGTTACTGTATTGGTAAATAATTCCCATGGATCTGCAAATTGTACAATTGACTTTTCCAACGCAGGTATTTACTTTGTTTTTAACTTGAATGGTGAAGTTACTTGGCAGAAAATGTTAGATCATATCAGCAAGTTTAAAATGCGTTTTTCTACTAGAATAACTCGCATATTAAGAACGTATATGGCTATTTTTGTAGTAACTACTGTTAAAATACATGAATTCGGGCTTTGACCTTTACCTTTAGTGTCTTTTTAGAACGACAATGCACCAACTTTTTTTCTGAAATTTTTAGAGAAAACATGAAAGAATGGTGAAATCATCGAAGTAGTGACGAGTGTGCTACTGTTGTAAACAAAATAAGTAGTTCAGTGACGACTTAGCACAGGATCGCCAAGTTTTTCATTTGCAATCCTTTGGTGAAACAATCATATATATATATATGTACATTTAAAGATATATTTTGTACAATTATGTTGACGAATACAAAGAAATAAATAAAAGTGTATTTCTTCAGAACAAAGATCACTGCATAATTGATCGAAAATTTAAATCATGAAATGGAAGGATTAACTTGATATATGTCGCAAAAGCTTTTTGAATATTTAACATGTTAATCTTTTTTGAATTATATATCTTTCTTTTTTAGTCTATAAAGAAGATCAAGTTAATGGTAAATATACTATATTTTACGAAAGGATATGGAGTAAATGAACATGAGATCATAACACATATGTTTACTCCAAATGCAATAATTTTAATGAGCTGTATGGCCATTTCGGAAATTAATTCCTCATCAGCAGCACTAGAACCCAAACAAAGGAAATCCACAATTTCAAAAAATGTTTAAAAAGCATATAACCAAACGTAATCCGAATAATCATTTATATCAAATATAACTAAGGACAAAACTACGATGGAGGGAGTTAATCCTTAGGTTTTAGAATTTACATAGATTTAGATAATAGTAATTGAACAAAGTGTACACATGAGATATTATCTCATGTACAAGTACACCATATCTAAGAAAAATAAAGAGCATACATCTCTACCACGGGGAATTGTTTTACCAACTCCACA
>MJUU01016604.1:0-23289 GCA_002080025.1 Modiolus philippinarum | reverse complement strand
CTGTATGGCCATTTCGGAAATTAATTCCTCATCAGCAGCACTAGAACCCAAACAAAGGAAATCCACAATTTCAAAAAATGTTTAAAAAGCATATAACCAAACGAAATCCGAATAATCATTTATATCAAATATAACTAAGGACAAAACTACGATGGAGGGAGTTAATCCTTAGCTTTTAGAATTTACATAGATTTAGATAATAGTAATTGAACAAAGTGTACACATGAGATATTATCTCATGTACAAGTACACCATATCTACGAAAAATAAAGAGCATACATCTCTACCACGGGGAATTGTTTTACCAACTCCACACTGCAATTAAAGACTCCTGTATTGAATATTTTACGAAAGGATATGGAGTAAATGAACATGTTTTTGTAGACAATATTAATAATGAAAGAAAACTGAGCCTATTACACAAAATCTCTATCAATACAAAAATAACCCAAGAAGTGAACAACAATTTATTGTTGTGCAGTCACCATTCGACCTTCAACAATGGGTTTGCATATTCCTAAAGGTAAATTTAAGACGGAGACTGGCAATGATTTTAGCAAAATTTATATTTAGATGTCGACAATGCCACTGTCACATGTTTTGTTTCTGACACAAAGGATCATCAACAAACGTAAAATAAACGTGCAAAGTATTCCTACAATCCCATGTTTTGTTTCTGACACAAAGGATCATCAACAAACGTAAAATAAACGTGCAAAGTATTCCTACAATCCCAGTTATCCGTTGCAAGCCAAAACGACTTGCCCGTCCTCACGACTGGAAGAAATTACATCATATATACACATGGATGGAATTCATCGAGTTTGTTGCAAGAAAACATAAAACAGATCGACAGGTTGACATCAGGAAATAACATAAAAGCCGAAGTTTGAAGTATGAAAACGTTTTTATGTTAGATATTCTCTCACGAACAAGCACACCATTACTTAAATATAATGACGGCATACATCTCAAGAACGGGAATCTTTTACAGCCTTTTACAGCCTCTTAATTGCACGAGAGAAAAACACAAATCTTAAGTAAACAATGAAAAAGATATGAAGTAAATGTAAATAAGACAACTTGAATGATTGCACCTCAATTTTTTGTATTGGCTCACACTTCTTATGCTTTTTGGGGCGTTCTTGTATATTTCTGTTAACCTATTTGCCTTTGTAAAATTACCATATTTTGGGAAGTTTTTTTAGTTTTTGGATTTGGATTTTTTTTTTCTGTTTTAGAATTTCACTTTCTCCCGTATTGCTTCGGTAATCGTTTTAATTCATTGGAACAGATACTAATGTAATTTTAGTGTGCATCTCTTTTCAGAGTGTAACAAGGCAGACCTTAAACAGGCTCATTTTTCTTAGATATGGTGTACTTGTACATGAGATAGTATCTCATGTGTACACTTTTTTCAATTACTATTATCTAAATTTATGTAAATTCTAAAACCTAAGGATTAACTCCCTCCATCGAAGTTTTGTCCTTATCTATATTTGATATAAATGATTATTCGGATTTCGTTTGGTTTTATGCATTTTAAACATTTTTTGAAATTATGGATTTCCTTTGTTTGGGTTCTAGTGCTGCTGATGAGGAATTATTTTCCGAAATGGCCATACAGCTCATTAAAATTATTGCAGTTTGAGTTAACATATGTGTTATGGTCTCATGTTTATTTACTCCATATCCTTTTGTGAAATATTTAGAATTTCGTTCAAATATAAAGATGTCTAAGACATAAGCGTTATCGGTGTATTTCACTAGTCCGTGGTTATCAAAACGGAACACATAGACGTGCTTTATTCCAAAATAAGATAATTGGATATAATACTACCTTAGCAATAAATGTAATGATTTTTTTTTCAAAACTAAGGAGTATTTCCCTCATCTTTAGCTCTGTCCTTAGTTGATTTATGATTTTTCTATTTAGATCCAATTGGTAATTTCTTTTCTGTCAGGTTTAATACATCTTTCGGTTTATGGATTTCCAAATGTTTCGATTTGATCTGCACTGAAGAGACATAAGTTGTCGAAATGCGCATATGCAGAAACTCATTACACGGTTATTTCGGTATTTTGTTATTTTTGAACAAAATTAAATGAAATCCAAAACTACAAAAATGCTTGTAATGATATATTTCTTTTTGACGTCATCATTAGGCAGTACATGGTATTAACAAGGGCGCAAAACGTCTGGATAAATATAAAAAAGAGGATAAAAAGCAAATGCACATCAGATCACAATGCAAAGACTCAGTCTGAAAATAATCTGCATTAAAAAATATAGGTCCCCGTACCTGTTTTTTTTATGTTTTTGTTCTTTAACAAAATTTATATCGAAGTTTGTTCATTTGTCCCCATTGTTTCCTCTACACTCATATATCAATTTGAAGATACAATTATTAGCTATATACCTATGTGGAGTATTGAGCCCTTGTCCATATGCATTAGATTTATTTATGCTTTGTATGGATTGTGTTTATAGAAATTAAACATGAAAATGTATACGTCAACGGGCTATTAATAAAATCCACACCAAGCATATTTATTCTGGGCTAAATTGACAAGATATGACATTTCAATTCTATCAGTCAAATTGTAACGTCAAAAAGATATTAAATGACTGTTCCTGTCCGAAATACCATTCCAACCCTTACTGAAAATGCTCAAGGGAGTGCGCAGTTAATCATGTTTTGTATGTGCTACTTGACAAAATATGATTTGAACAATTTTTGTGACATTTTAAGATCCATTAACACTTGTAGCATTTGAAAGTAAAATCATAATTACTAGCTTTCTAAAGACGCTTTCGTTTTAAAAGCCCTTGCTTTATGTTCAAATCCAACAAATTATTGACCTCGTTACATTTTAGAATTTATCTAAGAATTCATTGGTACTTTGGGTATCTTTAGGCCCTTAAAATATTGCATAACATAAAAAAGCTACATATTGTATTGTAGATGTATAAAAAGTTTAATTATCAAACATAATATAACATTTTGTAGAACGATTAATGTTGCCTTTTTTGAAAACTTAATATAGTTGCTTAAATAAATATAGATTATAACATGCCCGTTTCCATATCGGCCCTGGTATAATCCCGAGACTGTCGATGGTCGAAGGATGATACCAGGGCCAATATGGAAAAGGACATTTTATGATCTGATTATCACATATTTAATGTAGAATTTATAAATAAACAAAAATACACAATTAAATGGCATCTTTAAATACAATGAACACAGTATTTTAATTTCGAAATATTTTCAGACGGAAATGATACCAGGGACGATTTTGAAAATGACATTACATAAACTTTTGAGGGTATATTTTGCGCACCAGAAAACGAATATTGAAGAGTGGAGCCTGCTGGTCTGTAATAACTTTTTTCGTGGCGAGTCTGCTTTCCATCTTTGATATTTGACACTGTCTTTAAATTAATAAAAACAAATGGGCATTTCAAAGTGTTTTTTTTCTCTCAATTTAGTCAGGTTTCTGTTTGAATCTGTTGTCAAACGTAAATACATGATGAGGTGTGCAATAAACGTCATACCACTATGACGTCATCAAAATATGTGCACCAGGGCATGATGACCGGTTATTTTCCCAGGTCAGTGATATGGATGGACAGACATTACAGTTATTGCATATGCAAAAGTCAATGTATTTCGCATAAATATGTGAAAAATAAACATATTCCTTATGCACATTCTTTTTTTTTAATTTCATATATATCTATATATATATATATATATATAATTTTAGACAATCAATCATTTGTTGCTGTGTATGTGGTGCTTACCCTGGCTTTGATATTCATCCCTATGACAGTAGCTTTCGTCGTAATGACAGAAAAGGGTAATTTTATTAAAAAAAATAAAGTGGTTGCAATGATTGATACATATTCTAAACTTTCATTGAAGATACTCATTTGCTTACGTTGATAGAAAAGTAACGAGGCATCAGTAGCTAAGACAATATCGCCAAAAATCGAAAGAAGAAAGTTTTGTCTCAATATCAAGTAAAAAGCGTAGTACCGAATATAACATAAGTCGGTGGAATTGTAAAGTGTACAAATGAATACTACACAGAAACATTGTTCTGTTTAGCCACAAGTTGTAGTGTCAATAAACAAATAATTAACATATTCTGAGTAAATGGGTGCAGTTACTTCAAAACAAATAATATTCCTCATTTAAAATGTTTAATAAGGGTATACTTTTGTATTCAAAATCTTAACTGAAAAAAAAATAAAAAATTTATTTTCTGACGAAAAATAGGTTTGATCAAACAGCAAAATATACAAAAACTCCGCATGATTTACTGATACCATTTCTGTAAATCTTTGTATTTTATAACGTCCTTTGCTAGCATCGTAGAGAACTAATAAACCATTTGACCTGCTAATCAACACTTCTGCCATTTCTCCTTTATCCCAACGATTCCTGCAATCAAAGTGCTCAAGATTTCCACTTAATCAAAAAACCGGAATATTCAATTGTCGTATAAAATGGCAACCAACAGATGTCGGAAAGACAAAAAAATAATTCAACGAAAAGAGTAACAGCATGTGCATTTAACGGTTTAATACATCTGATGCACTTAATTACCTATCAAAAGTCACTGGAGGCAAGAATAGGGAAAACAGGAACAGCGAAATAGATGATTAGAATTGTATATTACGTTTTAAGATACATTATTAATGTTACTGTCAGGAAAACAATGGAGAAACAGGTAACTATTTAAACTATTTTATATTTGCTATGGTCTCATCCATGTTTCTTTAATTGTATGTATTTTAATATTACTAACATGACATGCATATTAACAAATTGACGTTAATGGGAAAAAATAATGTGCAATACAATCCAACAAAAATACACAAGCATCTCTTACATGTGTAAATAAGCAAGATACTACATGAGTCAATATTATTTACTCCTTTGAAGATACGTGCTGGACTAAGAATTTTAATGATAAATATTGCAAAGAAAACAAGATTAATCCCATTGTCAGATATCTCACATATTAAAGTGATTTAGAAAAATTAAACACTATAATTATTTACCAGTGCAAATTTTTTTGATTTTTTTTTTTTTGGTCAAATTTGACTGTATAAATTCTACAGGGAGCGATTTCTATTCATTATAATTTGATGGTAAATAATAAAAATGGACTGTCTTTCAGATTCTCGTCAATGTTTTATTACTCCTTTAAAATATTTCAAAATACTAACCAAAGAATTTTATGAATGCCATTGTTAAAATTGAAATACAAAATACCAGTTGGATAAAATTATTTCGTTTTTAGTACGGAAATGCCGCCCGAAGTAGATTAGACAACTTGCAAACCTGTGTGTCAGACATAACCGGTATAGATAAGCATAAAAAATATAAATTTAACTTTTGCATGATATCAACAACCACTAAAAATAAACCAGATAGAAATGGCAGAAGATTCCGATCGACTTTCAAAGCATACATGTAGGTCTTTAAGAAATGCTCATTAAGTTAATTTAATGAAAAGTACAACCTGTCCCTAACGGGAATTGTTGTGGTAAAATCTAGGGATTTAATGTATAAGAATGAATTTGGATAACTATATCATCTATCTGTGGATTGTAAATATCAAAAGTGAGGACGAAAAAGTATATATCTTAAAATATATAGTCTTTTTCGCACCCATATTTTCGTGATCAGTGAAGCATGAAGTTGGTTGCATGGGTAATGTTTTAATTTCGATTTTCGTTAATTATACCCTTATGTGTATTTCTATAAAGATTCATGATAAAAGAATATATCCTTTACAGAAAACATAAACTTACGGGTACATTTGTAAATAAAGTTTGAATGGACGGGCGGACGGGCGGACTGACTCGAAACTATATTACAATCAATTGATAACCGGAAACACCTACAATGGCCGAAAACTACAATCACATGCCAGAATTGACAAGCAAACTGCACCACAAAAACACGAATGATTGATTGATTGATTGTTGCTAAACGAAAACACGAATGAAGACAAGATACAAACATAAATACAGCCCTAGCTTCAGTAGCCGTTACTAAAAGAGCGATCATTAAGCGATCCGTCAGCAGTCAACGTTCAGTCATCGATCAGTGATCGATCAGACATAAATCCGTTAATAGGGTTTTGATATAATCCTCGTTTGTCGAACTGCCATATTGTACTTAAGCTTGTGTCATGTCTTGTCCCTAGAGAACGTAATGGCATACTCAGCTAATTATATGTACATATGTATTCTTTTAGGTGTTTTTTTTTTTTTTTTTCATAAGTTTTTTTCTTGAATTATATATATAAACCTATTATGAAAAAAATAATTAATTGAATTATTTGTGTTTCTTGACAAAATAATGGGTAGACTGCTATTTATTTAATATATTACGTCACTGATTGGATTTGCGAACAATAGAAAAAAGAAGGGAAACAGGGAATGTGTCAAAGAGACAACGACTCGAGGGGAGTAATAACAACTCAAAGCCACCATACGATCTTCAATGAACGGTAGGGAAACCCTACACCCAGCGTTTATTCACAATTTGGCAATTCAATTGATCTTAATAATAATAAGTCTCATTTTTAATGTTTTTTCATTTGATACTCACGTATTCTATAAATTATATATGTAAATGCAATTAGAAATATGTCTCAGTAAGATACGGAAATTTACACATATTTGTTTCCGAAAAGCACCTTAGATTTCATTTCTACTATATAAAAATTAATCAAAGATGCGATGGAGCTGAATCTCGAAGCCCTGAACGTGGCAAAACTTCGTATTCATCCAAAGAACTGCTGCATACGCCTGCATTATAAATATATGCAATACACTGTCACAGATAAACAAATGTTATTTTCATTTTTGACAAATTACTGCGCGACAGGTTCGTTGATCCGAGACGCAATATTAAAAAAAACGAGTAATTTGATAAACATGCTTATTGTTTTCTATTTGATAAAACAACACTGTATTCAACTCAAGAAAATGACAAAATATAACAAAAAAACACATTGTATACGATTTTCAAAGAAACTTGCGCACTATATTTTATTGGAGGCACGAAGATCATCTTTTAGAGCTGTTAATTATAGGCTTGAAGCCTCACGTGATTTTTTTCTTGTCATTTTAACATCTCTCCAGCCATTTCATGGCTTCGAGATAAAAATTATATTCAAAAATAATAATTCCTAACATATTCAATCAAATCTAATAGAGATTTAAGTGTTCTGTTGTATTTTTATGGTGTTCTGTGGTATTCTGTGGTGATCTGTGGTATTCTGTGGTGTTCTGTGGTAAAAAGACGCACCCGTAATTGACTGATTGATAGCCTGGGATCCTGGCCCAAGCTGGCTACCGTGCAAGGTACAGCGACAGCAAACCGGCCAGGATCCCAGGCTAACTGATTGATAGCCCTACGACATCTTTCAAGTTAATACATTTTGCGAAATAATATTCTCGTTTCATTACAAAAAATGAATTTAGAATTGAAATACATACAAAATAGTGTAATAACACCTCATGCATGTTAAATTCGTACGTTAAGGTTAATATAATAAATACTTGATGTTTCTGCTTGTAGATAGGAAATGCACAGTGTACATGTTTGTCAGAATGCATTAAACTTTGAAATAGACATATTTACTGTGATAACAAACAATATTAAAATTATATATACAGCTGGTTAAACGTTCAATATTAGACAATAACAGGAAAGCAAACATGAGTAAAACGAAAATAGAATATGAAAAACAAAACAAAAAACAAATGATTTTACGCATTCATACACGAAAGACTCGGAAATCAAAGTTAGCAAACACTATATATGCTAAAATTATTTGTTATTTGTTATTCAACCCGTTTTGGTCAAATTTAGAATATATATTTGGAACACTAGCATAAATAACATATCGAAATTTCATAACGATATCTTAAACAACGAGGGAGTTATAGCAGTTTGGAAATTGTGTATTGGAAAAATTCAAATTCATTTATTTCTTTATTTTTCAACTTTTTTTCATGAAATTCGGAACATATATTTGGAACACTACCATAAATAACATATCGACATTTCATAACGATATCTCAAACAACAAGGGAGTTAAAGCAGTTTGAAAATTGTGTATTTGAAAAATTCAAATTCCATTTATTTCTTTATTTTTCAACAATTTTTCATGAAATTTAAATTATATGTTTGGAACAATATTATTAATAACACATCAAAATTTTTTAACAATATCTTTAACAACAAGGAAGTTATAGCAGTTTGAAATTTCCAGACCTCGTACGCTGCACCTCGCAATACAATCCTTGGGGATGGAAATCCTGTTCACTGATTGGTTAATGAATTTTTTGTGACGAAGCGACAAAACTATGTATTGTGTTTCATGAAGTAAAAAAAAAATCTTCAAAAATATATGATGAATAAAATTTTCAAAAAACTGAAATGGTTTTGATCATTTTTATAGACTGACTTTAAACCAAACACTGAAAATCTCAATTTTCAAGCCTAAAAAATATTAAAAATTCATTAAAATTGTGTTTTGCAAAACATTTTTATAGCCAGAGTTTAAACTGCACACTAAAAATCTAACTTTTCAAGCCTTAAATATGTTAAAATTCATTAAAATTGTGTTTAGCAAAATGTAAAACTCCTTCGAAAGGATATGAATAAATGTAAATTGTTTTTGGTCATTTGTATAGACAGAGTTTAAATCGCACACTAAAAATCTAACGTTTCAAACATAAATATGCTGAAATTTGTTAAAATTGTGTTTTACAAAAAATTAAACTCCTTCGAGAGGATATGATGAATAAAATTTTCAGAAAATTTATATTCTTTTGGTCAAGATATAAAACTCCTTTTAAAGGATATGATGAATAAAATTTTCAAAAAATTTCAATTGTTTTGGTCATTTTTATAGACAGAGTTTAAACCGCAGACTTAAAATTTAATTTTTCAAGCCTTAAATATGTTAAAATTTATTAGAATTGGATTTCACAAAACATAAAACTCCTTCAAAAGGATATGATGAATAAAATTTTCAAAATATTTAAATTATTTTGGTCTTTTTTATAGACAGAGTTTAAACTGCACTCTAAAAATCTAACTTTTCAAGCCTTAAATATGTTAAAATTCATTAAAATTGTGTTTTGCAAAATATAGAACTCCTTCAAAAGGATATGATGAATAAAATTTTCAAAAAATTTCAATTGTTTTGGTCATTTTTATAGACAGAGTTTAAACCGCACACTAAAAATCTAACTTTTCAAGCCTTAAACATGTTTAAATTCATTAAAATTGTGTTTCGCAAAAGATAAATCTCCTTCGAAAGGATATGATGAATAAAATTTTCAAAAATATTTAAATTGTTTAGGCCATTTTTATAGACAGAGTTTAAACCGCACACTAAAAATCTAACTTTTCAAGCCTTAAATATTTTGAAATCCATTGAAATTTTCGCAAAATGTAAAACTCCTTCAAAAGGATATGCTGAATGAAATGTTCATCAAGTTTAAAATTGTTTTGGTAATTTTTATAGACAGAGTTTAAACCACACTAAAAATCTAACTTTTCAAGCCTTAAATATGTCAAAATTCATTAAAATTATGTTTCGCAAAAGATAAAACTTCTTCAAAAGAATATGATGAATAAAATTTCAAAATATTTCAATTGTTTTGGTCATTTTTATAGACAGAGTTTAAATGGCACACTAAAAATCTAACTTTTCAAGCCTTAAACATGTTAAAATTCATGAAAATTGTGTTTTGCAAAAGATAAAACTCCTTCGAAAGGATTTGATGAATAAAATTTTCAAAAATATTTAAATTGTTTAGGCCATTTTAATATACAGAGTTTAAACCGCACACTAAAAATCTAACTTTTCAAGCCTTAAATATTTTGAAATCCATTGAATTTTTCGCAAAATATAAAACTCCTTCAAAAGGATATGCTGAAAAAAATGTTCATCAAGTTTTGGTAATTTTTATAGACAGAGTTTAAACCACACTAAAAATCTAACTTTTCAAGCCTTAAATATGTCAAAATTCATTAAAATTATGTTTCGCAAAAGATAAAACTCCTTCAAAAGGATATGATGAATAAAATTTTCATACATTTTTAAATATTTCGGTCATTTTTATAGACAGAGTTCAAACCGCACAGCCAAAATCTAACTTTTCAAGCCTTAAATATGTAAGAATTTATTAAAATTGTGTTTCGCAATAGATAAAACTCCTTCAAAAGGATATGATGAATAAAATTTTCAAAATATTTAAATTATTTTGGTCAATTTTATAGACATAATTTAAACTGCACTCTAAAAATCTAACTTTTCAAGCCTTAAATATGTTGAAATTCATTAAAATTGTGTTTTGCAAAATATAGAACTCCTTCAAAAGGATATGATGAATAAAATTTTCAAAAAACTTAAATTGTTTTGGTCATTTTTATAGACAGAGTTTAAATGGCACACTAAAAATCTAACTTTTCAAGCCTTAAACATGTTAAAATTCATGAAAATTGTGTTTCGCAAAAGATAAAACTCCTTCAAAAGGATATGATGAATAAAATTTTCAAAAATATTTAAATTGTTTAGGCCATTTTTATAGACAGAGTTTAAACCGCACACTAAAAATCTAACTTTTCAAGCTTTAGATATTTTGAAATTCATTGAAATTGTGTTTCGCAAAATATAAAACTCCTTCAAAAGGATATGCTGAATAAAATTTTCATCAAGTGTAAATTGTTTTGGTACTTTTTATAGACAGAGTTTAAACCGCACACTAAAAATCTAACTTTTCAAACTTAAATATGCTGAAATTTGTTAAAATTTTGTTTCGCAAAAGATAACACTCCTTCGAAAGGATATGATGAATAAACTTTTCAAAAAATTTAAATTGTTTTCGTCATTTTTATAGACAAAGTTTAATCCGCAGACTAAAAATCTTACTTTTCAAGCCTTAAATATATTAAAATTCATTAAAATTGTGTTTTGCAAAATATAAAACTCCTTTAAAACATGTAAAAGGATATGACGAATAAAATTTACAAAAAAAATTATTATTTGGTAACTGTCATAGACAGAGTTTAAACTACATTCTAACTTTTCAGGCTTTTAAAATGTTTAAATTCATTAAAATTGTGCTTCGCAAAAGATAAAACTCCTTCAAAAGGATATGCTGAATAAAATTTTCAAAAAATTTAAATTGTTTTTGTCATTTTTATAGACAGAGTTTAAACCGCACACTAAAAATCTAACTTTTCAAGCCTTAAATATCTTTAAATTCATTTAAATTGTGCTTCGCAAAAGCTAAAACTCCTTTGAAAGAACATGATGAATACAATTTTCAAAAAAATATTCTTTTTTTTATTTACAAGGATCGAGTTTAAAACGTAGACTAGTATTATGCAGTTTAGATACCAAGTTCTCATTCACAAATACACGTAAACAATTTAAGTTTCTTTATATTCGAAAAAGATGTATCTAACAACCTGTAAACACACGAGAATATCATGTTTATTCGTTTTGGCTTAAAATTCCAAATATTTACGTAAACTGTCTGTCATACGTGATTTACTGATTGATACAATGCGTAATTGACCCATTTCCAGTTTTACATGATTTATCTCCCCTCTCACTTCCGGTTTTAAAACTGCGGCTATCGTGTAGAAAGCAATAAAGGAGGATATTCATAGTGTTTTATTTTTCTGCCTTTAATTAATACCACTTCGCTGTAAATAAATAATTATGTAAAGATATTTTAGGCATTTTTCTTTTGTTTTGTTTATTTAATAAAAATAAATCTATAAATATTGGTCATTTATCAAAATTTTATTACTTTAGCTATACCAGGGACTTATAATTATATGTCTCTGGTTATACTGTCAGTTTCTGCTGTTGGAACGAAAATTTTCTTTCTGTTACACAACTTTGATTGACATCACATATATTTATATTACACATGATAATTGTTACCAATGGCCACAGGTGACTTCATGCAGGTGGTTGTTACAGGTAATCTTGTTAATTAGGAAAATCAGCAAGACACGATACCGACCTTTGTTTAATTACCGCCAGACAATGATATAACATAGGTATCTATTACCTCTAGTAAAGGACATGCTTATTTTTACGAAATTTCTTTCCAACATTTTCTATCTCATTTATTTTTATTTTGTGCATGAAAACTTTAATTTTTATTCACATGCACTAGAACGTATAAGTCCTTGACATGCAGAATGTTTCACCATGAACGAAATCAAGATTGAACATGAAAAAAATTTAAAAATTGTACATCTTGTTGAAATCATTCACATGTTATGGTCATATTGTGAAAAACTGTGTAAAAGCTTTTCTGCATTCAAGGATTTTAAAAAAAAATGTTGCTACATTCTGCTTTCAGTCATGCTTGAGTAGTGTAACTACTGTGCCTCTGCAAGGATTTGTATACGAATCCTTGGCCTCTGCATGTCTTGCTGTTACATTAACAACGTGGTCTTACATTTGAGATGTTGGAATTAATCTCTTTTGTCGTATAAAATAAATAGTTGATATTGTCATTTCTATATTCAACATTTCACCATCAAACACCAAACATTATAGAATTATGTCAGGTATGTCCAGTGTCGCCTGGAAATCGATGTGTATTCCGATAAAATTTAAATTGAATACACTTTTATCTTTCCTAAATCTTTTAAAAATTTTAGTATAAACGTGAATGCACTCAAGTTCTATGCATTTTAGGGGTAATCTTAATTTTTTCATGAAATACATTTATTTTGAATTAACATCACAAAAACGTTATTCTGACTCCCTGCTATGTGTACACGTGCTGGAAGTTCCTCAGGTAAGTTTGTCAGGTCACCTGTGCTGTGTAATACGATTAAAACAAGCGCCGATTTTCAGTTACACTGCGGCTAATAGTCGCAGTTTTGTAATTCGATGATCGTCCGCCAGGCGGCGCTTTAGTAATTGGAAAGTCGTCAATTGACGGATGCGATCAGTAAAATACGTTTACATCCGTAAAATACGTAGACATCCGTTATTCATGGATCCGTCATCGATCAGTGAAAAAGTGGTCATCAATCAGTCAAAAATCTGTCATCAATCACTCAATAATCCGTCAATAAGTAACGGCTACTGATACAAGGACTGTAACGATATGAACTCTGGATAGCCGGACTGGGTACTGGCACTAGTACACGCGAGCGGTAGGATTAAACCGGTTTATGGGTACCCGAACCTCAATTTCTCGAACTGTTTCCCTATAGTGTAATAAACATACCAATAAAACCCAATACAGGTAGAGTACTAACTATATGACCACTATCTTGAAAAAGAAAAATATTTGACAAAACGTAAAATGTATGGCCTTTAATTCCATGGCCGGGGCATAAAATCTTGGACACTGACCGGCATTGAGTAAATGTACATTGATCAATTTGTCGTTATTTATCCATCCGTAAATAAGCGAAAAATAAATTTTGAGTTATATTTCTGTTATGAAATACAGTTTTAATTATATATCTTATAAACAATGGTTGAACCATTGATAGATATTATAAAACAGTTGAAGAGAAATGTATATGTTCGTCCTCGTTATAGGGTGTACAGTGCTTGTACAGTAAAACATTACCAATCACATCATTATACCATACACCATGCACCATTACACATTACATCATGAACCATTACACCATATACCATACACCATCACACAATAAACCATTACACCATATACCTTAGACCATACACCATGCACCATACACCATACACCTTGCACCATACACCATACACTTTACACCTTACACTATACACGATGTCCAAAACAATGCATTTGCATATCGGTTTTTACTTTATAATGGCCGATTGATACAAGAAATGAATTCTATCTTTTTGCAGGACAAAATGAAGTTTGTCGAGGTCTCAACTTTAGGCTTTTTACAATCGTGTGAATAAAAAAAAATACTCGAGGGTGATACAGATTTTCGTTTGCGCATTTTATTTCATGTTGCTTTTTCTCGCTTTTAACATGTCATTTTTCCTCTTCTTATTTATTAAAGTATTCCTTCTTTACTTATCTTTCGATTGTCGAGCGTACATTAACATATTATTATGAAGGTGACAAAGGCTTACGGGTTATCATCGTATATCAGGGAAAAATCGGTCATCAATCAGTCAAAAATCTGTCATCAATCACTCAACAATCCGTCAATAAGTAACGGCTACTGATGCAAGGACTGTAACGATATGAACTCTGGATAGCCGGACTGGGTACTGGCACTAGTACACGCGAGCGGTAGGATTAAACCGGTTTATGGGTATCCGAACCTCAATTTCTCTAACTGTTTCCCTATAGTGTAATAAACATACGAATAAAACTCAATACAGGTAGAGTACTAACTATATGACCACTATCTTGAAAAAGAAAAATATTTGACAAAACGTAAAATGTATGCCCTTTACTTCCATAACCTTTTTTGTACACCAAACACGATCTTATTTCACGTTCAATGTACATTGTACACGAGAATTTCGATATTTCTTCTGTCAAACAGAACCTATTTCTATTTTTATACACAGTACAATGACATAACAGTGGGATTCATGTCAAAATCGAGATGGTTCGTCTAGATGGTTTTTCCTATCTAGATGAAATTTAAAAGCATCTAGATATTTCTGCAAAGCATCTAGATGCTTGTTAAATGCATCTTAATACATGTTGAAAGCATCTAGATATAACAACATTTCATGATCTTGATACTTTACTAGTTTAAAACCCTCATTTATCATATAAATAGAGAATTTGAGTACTAGATGGCATTTACACCATTTCGCATAATATCGATATTCCTATTGTAGCATATTTTCTGTAAATTTATACAAAATTTGAGTGCTTGATGGTATTTACAAGATATTGTATAATATCGATATCTCTACTGTTGCATATTTTAAATCAATTTCTGTCAATTTTGAGTACTAGTTGGCAAGCCGCATACTACAGATATGTAAACTGTTGCATATTTTTAGTAAATTTGTACCAAATTTGAGTTATTATACCATTTTGTATACTATCAATATCCCTATTGTTGCATGTTTTCAGTATATTTGCACCAGATTTGAGAACTAGATGGCATTTACACATATCAAAATACTCTTGATATCCATATTCATGCATATTTTCAGTAAATTTTTATCGAATTTGAGTACTGGATGGCATGCACATCATATCGCATACTATCAATATCCCTATTGTTGCATATTTTCAGTATTTTTCTACCAATTTGAGTATTAGATGGCATTTCCGACATGTCACATACTATAGATACCCCTATTGTTGCATATTTTCAGTAAATTTGTACCAAACTTGAGTACTAGATGACATTTACATCATATCGCATACTATCGATATCCCTATTGTTGCATATTTTCAATAAATTTGTACCTAATTTGAGTACTAGTTGGCATTTACACCATATTGCATACTATCGATACCCCTATTGTTGCATATTTTCAGTATTTTTGTACCATTTTGAGTATTTGATGGCATTTCAGCCATATTACATACTATCCATATCCCTATTGCTGCATATTTTCAGTAAATATGTACCAAATTTGAGTATAAGATGGCATTTACACCATATCGCATACTATCTATAGCCCTATTGTCGCATGTTTTAGTGTTTTTGTACCAATTTGAGTACTAGATGGCATTTACATCATTTCGCAACGTTTAGATTTTATCTGCGCTGAAGAGATATAAGTTGTCGAAATGCGCATATGCAGAATTTAAATTCACAGTGACTTCGGTATTTAGTTATTTGTTACCACTGGGTCGATGCCCCTGCTGGTGGACTGTTAGTCCCCGAGGGTATTCACCAGCCCAGTAGTCAGTACTTCGGTGCTGACCCGAAAGCCGATTCTATTTAGAACCTTGCAATATCTAAATTTTTGTAAATTGTGTTGAAAACTAAGGAGTATCTCCCTCGCGCAAAGCTCTGTCCTTAGCTGATTTTGGCTTTACATTTAGATCATATTGATTATATTATACATTTTTGAGTAAATGGCCTTCCAAACGTTTAGATTTTATCTGCACTGAAGAGACATAAGTTGTCGAAATGCGCATATGCAGAATTTAAATTCACAGTAACTTCGGTATTTAGTTATTCGCATAATATCGATATTCCTATTGTTGAATATTTTCAGTAAATTTGTACCAAATTTGATTATTTGATTGCATTTACACCATAAAGCATGCTATCGATATCTCTATTGTTGCATTTTTCAGTAAATTTGTACCAAATTTGAGTTTAAGATGGCATTTACACCACGTAGGAACCCAACGTTGGGTAACACCATACATTTAAGGGAGAGTGTAAAATAATTTGTAGATTTCTCAAAATCAGAATGACTATTTTAGGTTTTCAGAATTGCTTTTTATATAAATTTTAAAATACAGTTATTTTGATGGTCATCTTCAAGTAAGTCAACTTTTGACGTCATAATTCTACATACAGAAATAAGGAAAGACACGATTTTTAAATCATTCATTCTTTGAAGTTTCATGTAGGAATATTATGCCCAAATAGGCAGTTATACTGCACAACAATGCGTTTTTTTTTGTTTTTTTTTTTTTGCTTATGCGGGGGGATGTATGTTATATGAATTATTTAGGAAAAATCTTGGCCTGGAGATACTTTTGTGCAAGAACTAGGAATTTATTCATAACTCAGTTTTTGTATGCCTATTACTAGTTTTGTATGCTTAAAAACGTTACTTTTGTTTGTATATTTGTTTTAAGATATCATTTTCCTAAAAATATGTTATTCTATTTTATCAGCGATTTGTAAAATCTCTGACAAGATTTACAAGGATTTCACAAAATCCATGACAATTTCAGTAACTTTATAAAATAACTATAATGATCAGTAGTTTTACTAATTATTTTAGGGATTTTACAAAATCACTGAATTTACAAATTCAATGTAACATATATTAGCTGACTACTTTTACCGCCAGATTTAGATAATATACTGAATAACAAAAGAAACGCACCACTAACATGTATTTCTATGTACCTTAAAATTCAACGGCTAATATCTTTTCAAATACTTGCTGGAACAATTTAAAATCTTTACACATTGTTTCTCTTATCACAAAGTCATAATTCTAAAAAAAAAAAGCAAAAAAAATGTTGAAAAGGAAGAATTTTAAAATATTTGTGCTCTTACCTGTAAGATTTGGTCAAAAATTACTGTTTTTGTAACTTTTGACAACACAACTTCCTAACAAGCTCATTCTCTGGAAAGCTATTATTTTACTTTTGTTTTCTCACACACTCAACAGAAACCGTTGCTGTGACTTGATAAATGACTTTTTTTGGTCAAAAATTGACGTGCTTGTTCTGTACATTTGAAATTTAAAAAATAAATAAAAAAAGGTTGATATGGCTAGAATATCTAGGGGGCTAGATAATATTAAAACAGTGGTGCGTTTCTTTTGTTGCTCAGTTTATTAAAGTCTGTTTCACTTCCTATAGATAATGGAAATTCTCTTCTGCTGACTTTGATATTGCATATTTCGGCACCGGATTTTGCATAGTTGTGTAGAAATATTATACACTTCTGGAACCACTTCTAATTTGATGATTTCTAATACATGTTGAAAGAAAAAACATTTTTTAAAAATGCTCCATGCTTTAAAATGGATGTTATTTTCCGCGCACAATTATCGACTAGACTGGACCATTCTTAATTAGGTATAGGCAGGTATACATATTTTCAGTATATTTGCATCAAATTTGAGTACTAGATGGCATTTACACAATATAGCATACTATCTTTATCCCTATTGTTGCATGTTTTCAGTAAATTTGTACCAAATTTGAGTACTAGATGACATTTACATCATATTGCATACTTTCTATATCCCTATTGTTGCATATTGTCAGTGAATTTATGCCAAATTTGAGCATTAGATGGCATATACACCATATCCCATACTATCGATATCCCTTTTGTTCCAAGTTTTCGATATCCCTATTGTTGCATATTTTCAGTAAATTTGTACCAAATTTGAGTACTAGATGACATTTACATCATATTGCATACTATCAATATCCCTATTGTTGCATATTTTTAGTAATTTGTACCAAATTTGAGTATTAGATGGCATTTACACCATATAGCATACTATTTCTATCCCTATTGTTGCATCTTTTCAGTATATTTGTACCAAATTTGAGCACTAGATGCCATGTACATCATATCACACACTATCGATATCAATATTGTTGCATATTATCAGTATATTTGTACCAAATTTGAGTACAAAATAGTATTTAGACGATATCGTATAATATCAATATCCCTATTGTTGCATATTTTCAGTAATTGCATGTTTCAATTTGAGTACTAGATGGCGTTTACACCATATCCCATAAGATCCAAATGCGAACAATTGCATATTTTCAGTAAATTTATACTAAATTTGAACACTAGAAGGCATTTACATCATATCGCATACTATTGATATTTCTATTGTTGCATATTATCAATACATTTGTACCAAATTTGAGTTTTAGATGGCATTTAAACCATATCGCATACTATCAATATCCCAATGTTGGATGTTTTTAGTATATTTGCACCAAATTTGAGTACCAGATGGCATTTACATTATAAAGCATACTATCGATATCCCTATTGTTGCATGTTTTCAGTATATTTGTACAAAATTTGAGTACTAAATGGCATTTACATGATATCGCATACTATCGATATCCCTATTGTTCCATATTTTCAGTATATTTGCATCAAATTTGAGTACTAGATGGCATTTACACAATATAGCATACTATCTTTATCCCTATTGTTGCATGTTTTCAGTAAATTTATGCCAAATTTGAGAATTAGATGGCATATACACCAAATCCCATACTATCGATATCCCTATTGTTGCATGTTTTCAGTATATTTGTACCAAATTTGAGTACTAGATGGCATGTACATCTTATCGCATACTATTGATATCCATATTGTTGCATATTTTCAGTAAATTTGCACCAAATTTGATTACTAGATGACATTTACATCATATTGCAAACTGTCTATATCCCTATTGTTGCATATTTTTAGTAAATTTGTACCAAATTTGAGTATTAGATGGCATTTACCCCATATCACATACTATTGATATCCCTATTGTTGCATATTTTCAGTATATTTGCATCAAATTTGCGTACCAGATGGCATTTACATAATATGGCATACTATCTATATCCCTATTGTTGCATTTTCAGTAAATTTATGCCAAATTTGAGTATAAGATGGCATTAACACCATATCCCATACTATCGATATTCATATTGTTGCAAGTTTTAGTATATTTGTACCAAATTTGAGTACTAGATGACATTTACATCATATCGCATACTATCAATATCCCTATTGTTGCATATTTTTTGCAAATTTGTACCAAATTTGAGTACTAGATGGCATATACATCATATCGCATACTATTGATATCCCTATTGTTGCATGTTTTCAGTATATTTGCACCAAATTTGAGTACTAGATGGCATTTACACCTTAGTGCATACTATCAATATACCTATTGTTGCACATTTTCAGTAAATTTGTGCCAAATTTAAGTATTAGATGGCATGTACATCATATCGCATACTATCGATATCCTTATTGTTGGATGTTTTCAGTATACTTGCACCAAATTTGAGTACTAGTTGGCATTTACACCATAGCACATACTATCAATATCCCTATTGTTGCATATTTTCAGTAAATTTGTACCAAATTTGAGTACTAGATGGCATGTACATCATATCGCATACTATCGATACCCCTATTGTTGCATATTTTCAGTAAATTTGTACCAAATTTGAGTATTAGATTGCATTTACACCATATTGCATGCTCTCAATATCCCTATTGCTGCATGTTTTCAGTATATTTGCACCAAATTTGAGTACTTGTTGGCATTTACACCATATCACATAGTATCAATATCCCTATTGTTGCATATTTTCAGTAAATTTGTACCAAATTTGAGTATTAGATTGCATTTACACCATATTGCATGCTATCAATATCCCTATTGTTGCATGTTTTCAGTATATTTGCACCAAATTTGAGTACTAGATGGCATTAACACCATATTCAGTCATGATTTTTTTCCTATTTAAATAGGAATTCCTATTTTTCTCATACAGAAAATGAACTTAAAACTTGTTCAGTTTTGTAGAACCAGCAGGAAAATGTTTTCACAGGGCTACCCCCTCTTTCCTATTTTTTAGGCAGTTTTTCCATTTTTTTCATATTTGCACAAATCATGTCTGCATATTGCATACTTTTGATAGCCTTTAAAATTTTGTTGAATCTTTTCAGGAAATTTGTACCAAATTATAGAGTCACAGCAGCTAGATAGCATTGTGACAAAATGGCATATATGCTATGAATACACGTATGTTGCATGGTTTAGACATATGTGTGCCAAATTTGAGTTTTAGTTGATATTTATAGCTAATCATACTAAATATGAGAGTTTGTTAGTATATAAGTTTCTTGCGCGTTTTAGGGAACACTATCCCAAAGGGAAAATCAATCAAAATATCCTTTAGCGTACTGTGAGTATTAGGACATTAATACGTGATATCATAATATTTTCTCGCAAGTTTTCGGGATTGTAAAATTGTTGAAAAAATATTACTTTTGTCAAGTTTTTTGCAAAATGTATTGAAAAATATGTGTCATGAACAATCGATCTTCAAGAAACATAATTTCCATCGGCTTTCGGCGGAAAGTTCATATATACGTTAAAATACAAATTAAAAAGAATATGCTTTTGCGGTTTTATATTCACATCTTCGGTTTTATTTAAAAAAAATAAAAAGATACCGGTAAGCGCTTTTTGTCACTACATGTTTTGGTCGTTTTTTTGTTTTGTTTTGTGTTTTTTACTAGAAATTATTATTTATATTATTTATGGTTGTAGAAAATAGCCACCTGCTGGCGTTAAAAAGCACGATTAATTTTCTTTATCATTGCTTTATAAGGTTAACATATTTTTAAAAATGTATTTTATAACGATCAACTTCGATTGCGTCGCCATGCAGTTCATTGTCTCTCGTTCACATCGTGTCGCTCGATCGTGTATGGTGTATGGTCCACAGTTACTGAGTACGGAGTATGGGTTATGGTGTATGGTTCATAGTGTATGGTGTATGGTTCATAGTGTATGGTGTATGGTTCACGTTGCAACACCATACACCATTACACCATACACCATGAACCATTGAACCATACACCATGCACCATTGAACCATACACCATTACACCATACACCATACACAATAAAATGGTTATGTTTTACCCTACAAGTACTGTATGACGGTTTGCCAAAAATGTTCTGTGTTGGGTTGTTTACCTGATTCTGTCGTATGTAATACGGATTTTCCTTACTGGTCTCTCCCTTTGATCGATTCGGACTTTTGTTGTCACTTTTATTTAAGTCTTCTGTTTAAACTTAATCATGACTTAAACAATTTTATTAAGGTCTTTCACGACCTCAGTCGTGAAAGCCTTATTGTTATTCTTCTGAACTTGAACTAGAATTTGGACACAAATTTCACAAAATTCATCTTAAAAACTATTGACATATCATTTTGATATTTGGTAGGGTAGGTCGGCCACACAATAGCAATTCAAAAGTCACCCTGCTAAACAAACCTATTTATAGTAACAGAGTTTTCTCCCCGACCTGAAAAACCTTGTTAGCAGATAAGCTCCGAAACCGTAACGGATGGATTATTAATTGTAATGACAAAAATGTTTGTTAGGTCAAGACAAAGCTTCGTCACACTTGCTTCGTCAAGTAGCGGTATGATTTTTTTGAGTTATTGCCCCTTTAAGATTTCAAGTTTTCGTAATTTTTTTTATCTCAGAAACCGTTAGTCGTAGGGACCTGGGATCTTCAGCATTGATCATTAGTGATATCAAGTCATTTAAAAATGACAAGGTCAAAGGTCATCGCTGACCTTTATCGATGACCTCTACCCTTGTTATCGCTTAAACTCAGAAACCATAATGGATGGCTGATCAAAGGTAATGAGAAAAATGTTCATTAATGTAAGACGCAACTTCGTTACATTTGGGTCAAAAAGATTCGACAACTCTTTCTATGAGTTATTACCCTTTGAATGTTTTTGTTGTATTTGGTTTTTGTCTATTATCTCAATAACCATAACAGATGGCTGATCAAAATTTTCAGCAAAAATGATCAAAATATCAAGGGCAATATTTATTCTATCAAACCAAAAACATTCGATTAACTTTGAAAGAGTTATTCCCCCCATATAATATCCTTTTGGGTATTTTGGCTGGTTTTCGGCCTTTATCTCGAAAACAATAATAGATTGATGAATTTTTATTTACAGTCCTTGTATCAGTAGCCGTTACTTATTGACGGATTGTTGACTGATTGATGACGGATTTTTGACTGATCGATGACTGATTTTTCACTGATCGCATCCGTCAATTACGTGTTGTATCAATCAGTAAATCACGTATGACGGATACGTAAATATTTGGAATTTTAAGGCAAAACGAACCTGGATATGGGATGTTGCCTCCTTGACATTTACCCCATTTCTTTTCTTTTTCATATAATATTATTCTCGTGTGTTGCCAGGTTGTTAGATACATCTTTTTCGAATATAAAGACGAATAAATGAATGCTGTATTTTGTTTCAATTTAAATCGTTTACATGTATTTGTGAATGAGAACTGGGTACCTAAACTGCATAATACAAGTCTGCGTTTTAGACTCGATCTTTGAAAATGACCAAAACAATATTTTTTTGCAAATTTTATTGATCATAATCTTTCAAAGGAGTTTTATATTTTGCACAACATAATTTTAATGAATTTTGACATATTTAAGTCTTGAAAAGTTAGATTTTAATTGTACGGTTTAAACTCTGTCTATAAAAATGACCAAAACAATTGAAATACTTTAAAAAATGTTATTCATCATATCCTTTCAAAGGAGTTTTATCTTTTGCGAAACACAATTTAAATGAATTTTAATATACTAAAGGCTTGATAGTTAGATATAAGTCTGCGGTTTAAACTCTGTCTATAAAAATTACCAAAACAATTGAAATTTTTTGAAAATTTTATTCATCATATCCTTTCAAAGGATTTTTATCCCCGCACTTTCGAAGAAAGTTCGGGGATATTGTAA
>MJUU01016603.1:9075-34486 GCA_002080025.1 Modiolus philippinarum | reverse complement strand
CCCAAGTCAGGAATATGTTGGTCATTGGCTTGTCCTTGTCTTCTTATAAAATTTTAGTTTCTTGATATTTGGGTTATTGGATGTGGTTTGTTTCCATTGATTTATTCACCTTTTTACCTTTTCGGGGCCATTTAGGGCTTACTATATGGTGTGAGGTTCCTCACTGTGTTTAAGATCATATGGTGACCCCTAGATGTTTTGTTTTTGGTCGTTTTAACCTGGATATGGGATGTTGTCTCCTTGACATTTACCCCATTTCCTTTCTTTTTCATATCATACAAGCAGGGCACAGAACAGAGAAATTGGGGACACAAACGTACATAAAAAACACGGACTCAATGAATAACCATGAGTGAGATCATAAACCAAAAGATGTGTTAAAGCTAACAGAGAATTATAATCCAAAATGATCTAAAACAACGGGAGTAGAATACCGAATAAACAAAGAACAAAATTACACAAATCAAAGTCTAGAGACAAGGCAAAAGTAAGAACACCAGAAGACGGAAGACCAAAGACGCTACACAACCACAAAACGCAAACACTACCAATACAACAATAAAAACTAATGCACGAACAGTGTGAACTCTCATAGAGTGACATCGGAAGGGTAAGCATGTCCTGCTCTGTATACAGTATCCGTCACACTGTCAGTGGGTCAATCAAGGATAAAGTCAGAATCGGTAATGTCAAATCCGGGAAGACGTTATCTAGCTTTCATTTCTGACACCGACATTTCCTATCTATCTATGATATCGTGGTGACGGCCATAGAATTTCTGAAGAGACGAAAATAGCAACGGCTGAACATAGCCCAGACTCAGCAGTTTTTGGGACGGTGCTTTTGCTGTTTCCACAAAGTCACTGTATGAACTAGAAGCTCTACAGTAACGAATTAATTGTGAAATACACACTCCATATGCTTGGGAAGTAAGTATATGGCCAGCATCCCCGATTAGGCTCTATCAAGTTAATTTTTAGATTCTCATCCACCGGTAACAAAAAATCTGGGTTGGGTGGGAGGGTTTTATCTTATTTTTTTTACTGATTTAGCACTAAAATTTATAGGAATTTAAAGAAAATTTCTGAATAATTGAAAAAAAAATAGCCTAGAAAAAAATGGGGCGGGCGGGGATGAGAATCGTAATTGTGGCCTTATCTTTATATTTCAAGAAAAAAAAACAGTTTATATTTGAAATCGCATTTGGGTTTGGAATTCTTTTGAAATATACAATGTATATATACAAGTTTGAATTTATAAGAGGTTCAAGGGCATACCAACACCATTTTTACTTGCAGTTTCTTTCAATCTCCAGCCTCCATAAACATCCTATAACTCTTTGGTGGTTGGTCTTTGACTTCATTCTTGTATAAAGTTTACTTTTAGTCTTCAGGCGAATATATAGCGTGTTCATAGCTTACTCTGAATCTTTCCATGTAACTACATGCTAGTGTTAAATATTACATTCCACATTCAGTTTCAAATTAATGAAACGCTTCCAATGACAACAATTCTGTTCACCCACTTGAAAATGACAATTTAAGAAGGATGCAATAATAATACAGATAAATAGATTAAAACAGATAAAAACAAACACAAACCCAAAACGTACACAATGATAAGCATTTCTGTTGTCTTGCAGCTAGAATCTTTAATTACATTAATTAAACATTTACTCGGTTACAATTGATCTGCTGACAAAATCGTTGTCTATGTATTACAGGAAAGACAACAGCCAAAACGCTGTAATAATTAGACGTAGTATGATAAGAAAATACAATCTTTGTAATAGATGTAACAAAACAAGGAGGAATCTTTGTTCGACATCCAGCAAGTTTAGTCTGTTCAGACTGGTGCTAGGAGGTTGTCTTATATTTACTATAACGTATGATTGAAGGCCTCGTAGGGACTTCAAGATGAAGAACTACAGCATTTGTTTAACCTTACCATGAACATGATCTGTAGGGATTTGTTTTCGTGTACATTTACTCCATATCCAATTATTTGTTCATAAATGCTTAAAAAATTTTACTGGTGACTCCGAAAAATAAAAGCGACTTTAATTAGTCGTTGCTGTATATTTTTTCTTCTTTTTCCCCACACAAAATAAAAGAGAAGGCATAACTTTAATGAAATGAGAAATACAGAACTTATCCCTCCAAGTCGTTGATTATTATAGTTCTGCTGTCGAAAGGGTTAAACTTTATTGTTTCTTTCTATTCACAATAAAGACCTGCAATTATAGAATAAGGAAATACTTATTTTTTGCCGGAATTAGTTACATAATCAACGAGAACTAAATGATTATGGGTGGTCCTTGGGGATGGACACGGCGACCCAAGACTTGTGAGGGCGGCTTTCCTCAAAGTTAATAAATTTTCTTTTTTAAGAACAAGCTCGATCAAAACGCAATTATTATTATTTTCTTTTCTTCAGATTGACTTTCTGCAACCAAAAAGGTTACATGGCCAGACTGCTATCAACTGGCAATTAAATAAAAATACTTGAAAACTGATTAGGGGGCCAAAATATTTATCGACAATTTGTTAGGGGGCATTTTTTAATGAAAAAATATCCCCCCCACACACACAAACTGATAAATAATGCCTGTCGCCCAAAGATGAATCTTTTTCATGGATTGTAGAGTGTTCAATGAGAGGAACAAAAATAAAGAGTTGGAGTGAAAAAGTTCTTTTAAAGCAAAGGAAAAGACGAGAAATATGACAATGTTATGTAACGCGTCATGTTATTGAAATGCCAAAACGTTTAATGTTCAAGTAATGGGCGATAAACAACACATTGCTTAATTACTTATGAAAAGGTTATTTTACACTTCTGTGTTTATTAAGTGACAATTCTCTTCGTCCACTTGGAAGTGACATTTCGAGAAGTGACTTACTTTTATGTCAGAAATATCACAAGAATAAAAAAAATATTGATTTAAAATAACACATTTCTTCCTTAAGCTGCTTTCAGTTCTGGCTTTGACCTTGCTACTGACCGAGTACCAGAATCTAGTCCCACAGTCTTATGTAAAACATGGCCAATGTTTGTGAATATCTAGATCCCTTAACTTGGATATTAAGCAATCTAAAAATGTGCAGATTATCACCCCTATTAAGGCGAGTTCTTGGCGAACAGTTTAGGTAAGAAGAGTTCGCATATAATTGGTTTAGTCCGGTTTGATGTTTAGCACAGTTGAGAAAAATGTAAACAAATCTATTACTAGTACCTTTCCAGCTTAATAGGGGTGATTATGGACGGAATTAACAGCCATAAAATGTCATCATACACAATATAATTTTGAATAACTTATCTTTTTAGGACTAGAACTGAAGGATTTACTTTCTAAACACAATAAATTTTGGTAACTTCCAGGGCAAGACAAAGAGGGAGCTGTTGTATACCTTGTGTCCTCTGTGTGTTTGTGTTTTGTTCCCAGTTGCACCGCTAGTAATTGTCACAATGCGTCAATCCGTCTGGCACGAAAATCTTGTAGACGCGGCCCCTGATACTAGTTCTAGAATTTTGTTCAAATTTTGTAGACTTTTATTCGTATGTTTTTTAATACTATTGGGAAACGGTACAGATAAAGGGGAGTTTTGGTACCCATAAACCGGTTTAACTTCACCGCTGGCTTTTGCTAGTGCCGGTACCAAGTCTGGCTGTCCTGAGTTCCTATCGTTGTCTGTCCTGAGTTCCTATCGTTGTTTACGATTGTCTTTTTTGTCTTATTTATGTTTTTCCTGTGTAGTTCCCCAGCAGAATATGACATGTAATTATAATTTTCAGCCATTGTAGATGTTTCTTGTTGACCCTTTTATTTCATTTGCATTATATTGCCCTTTTAATTTCCAATGTCCTGCATTCTCCTTCGTGACACTTATTTTTCCCGTGTGTATAACTGTTGTTGTAGTCCATACTGCACGAAAAGTCTGTCATTGCACATTAAGGGATAGAGTCATGTACTGCCAGGGACTGATGCATACATTAAGCAAATTTATTTAATCATTTTTTATGGAAAATAAGTTGCACATCTAGAGCATGTAACGTCTATCATTTTACGAGAAACAAGGTCCAAAAAGGGCAAAGTTGAGAAATATCAAATTTTTGCAGATTTTTTTTTTGTTTTCTGTAGGGTTCTTATAAGAATTCGGACTCTTAATTTTTTAGATGAAGTTATACTTCGAAACGAAATGAGGTAATGTGTGGACTTTTTTTCCTTTGAATGACAATATACATTTTTTTCTCGAATTTTTTGTTTTTATCTTGTCAATATACTTAACAAAGTTCAGGTGTACTTTGTATTTTGCTTGATGCAATCTACATCATTTAAACTGCAGGATGAAAATCATTTTTCATCCGGAGTGATTTTAGGCCTGACGAATGACTTATTTGTTTTATGTAAACATTGTAGGCAGTACCCGTCTACATTTTGATTAATTCTGACAACAATAGGATAATTTACCACACTTTGGAAGTTAGTTAAGTTAGCTTTCATAACAACTTAGGTAAGTTCTCATAAAGACAAGTTCTCATAACATGTTAGAATCAGACCTATTATGAAAATGACGGGTTGCCGTAATTTCGCGAGTTTTTGTCCATGATGGGTGTTGTCCATTTTAAATTTCATTCATGATTTCCTCTAATTCTATCAAACTTAACAAGCAGGAAGAAATCAGTAAAAACAATCAGCGTTTAAACGACCATGCCCAAAGTATAAATAAAGACTATCTATTTCTGTATATATTGGAAAATATCAAATAGTTCCCCCTCTGAAACCGCTTTGGCGAATTGGTACCATATACTAGGTCACAATAATCCCCTGCAAAATGTGATTTAAGGTTTTCACTTTATCGAAGAGTACAAAAAGTGGGAGCATTGAAACTATAACTATGAAAACGCGTGCAAAGGTCTTCATCTCTGAAACCCCTATGGCAATTGGTACCAAAATAAGGAAAATTGTCCTTAGAATGTCCCTCTCAACAAGGGTGTCTGACGAGTCAATATCTCATCGAAGAGAGCTATTGCCACGCAACAAAGTGTAACATTGCAACTACCATCAGATTGGCTGATTGGCTTTGCGAGTCATGATTCTGATTAGTGGTTTACTCTCTTGAAAACCTCGTGTTTATTGCACTCCACACAAGAGATATAAAGCTAAATTCATAGTTGTCTATACTGGAATTTATTTGCGACCAACTATTGAGTTTTGCATTCATCATGCTTATTCAGAATGATTCCAGCATAACGTCAAGCTTTTAAAATAAAAAAAAACGTAAATTATCAAACTTTGAAAAAGGCAAGACATCCAAAATGCTCATATCTTTTGTTGATAATGTGATTATTCACCCCTGGACCCATATTTCAAATTTACATATCGTTTTCCCCTCCTTTCAAGATTATGTTCATGGAGTTAATAGTCAACCTAAATTGGGTTTAATTCGTTTGTTTATTATACCATTGATAGGAAAACAAGACAGATATAAAGAGATTTGAGTACCCATAAACCGGATTAACCCTACCGGCTTTTGCTTCTGCTGTCCGGCTGTCCCGAATTCCTATCGTTGTCTACGTTTGTCTTTTGTCTGATTTGCTTTTTCCCTGGTAGCCAATTTGATGATTGCTTCTTGTTCGTTGTGTCAAATCTACATAGAAATCACTTTTCGTTAAAATCGGACAAAGTTGATGATTTTCATATAATTTGGCGGCCAACTTGGATCATGATGACGGCAATTTTGAAAAAAAAAATCTTCCTCTCATCTTATTGAACATCTATACAAAATATAAATTTCATCTAGATACGAAATATTAATTTCTGCAATTGAGTTATTTACATATTTAATTTTTAACGTCAAATGCCAGCCTTCTTGGCAGCTATTTTGAACATTTTTGCCGGCGCATGCACATCTTCTTAACGGGCTGTGTCCAAGTTTGTGCCAAGTATAAATGCTTTGAAAAAATAGACAAAAATCATTGGAAGAGAGAAAGAAAATGAAAAATAATAAAGAATCAGATAAAAACATGTCGTTCTGACTGCGTCTTTGGCGACATGATAAAAAGAATTCTGAACGCCTACATCGTAAGACTGGAAACTAAAATGTTACTCTGAAAGGGTATAATTCTGAACTATATTGGCAGATTTTGTGGTATATTTCATACTTGCAGCATTATTTGGCGAGACATAATCCTTCCGTACACCTTTTTGAAGGAGATCACAAAAGGAATCTTCAAGTTGTGAATAACCTCGATTCTTACTGTCACATAAAAATACAATAGCAAGAACTCTTGGAATGTGTTTTTTCATTTGGCCCAATTTAAACTTATTTCCTCTTGGATGAGATGTTGCCCTGGCAGGTACCTTTAATGAAGGGAATGATTGTGACCTAATTTGGCTATAAATGACCAAGATGATGATCAGATTTTCCAATGGTTTCTCTTAAGGTCTAGACTAACTACGTAATACGCAAGCTGTCACCTTTATTGGATTGCATATGGACCATAGACTAATTTTTAAAGTGAATCCAAATAGTGAACTTAGTTTAGGTTTAGTTTCAAATACCTCCAAGGATTCAAAGATCTTTGCTTTGTGTTTCATAGCCGAATGTTAAACTATGTCCACTGCTGACGAACATCTTGAATTGGATGCTGACCTGTATGATATAATTTTCAGAGTACAAGACTTAGGGACTATGTAACCATGTTCGGTATCTACATGTAATCTGACTAATGGTTTTTGGGAAGAGGTATTTGAATGCGCTAAGTGGTCTCAGGGGAGCTGATGGTTGAATTTGCTCCCTTCGATCAACTATTTTTTGCCATCTTGGATAAGATGCCGATCTGTCGGACACATTTTTTGAAGGAGACCATGTATTTACCTCTGTGTTAAAGTGGTTATAATTAGTCCCCTTTTTTTTATAGAAAACAAGATCTAGAGTTGTTTCTTCGTCAGGTCAAATATTAAACTATGTTCCTTCCGGTTGGCCATATTGTTTCGTTGCAAATGACCAAGTTGTTTTGGAGATAACGACTGACTGACGAAAGTACACGAGTAACAAACATAACAAGAGGAAATACAATGTATATAAAATTATTATTATATTCACAAGCCTAGAAATCAATATATCCCTGCAATAGGGAAAAATAAAGTTATCGGTAAACAGCAAGTAGATTAGGGCCAGACTTGAAAAGAAATGTGTTACAATACAACTAACACTACCTAAATCTCTATAATTACTACATAGTACAAACACATGTGTTAAGAAGGGTGTAAAAAGTGTGAAAATAATATACAAGTACCATAATTATGCACAAAACATTCGATCAGAACCAAATTAATTCGTCTATATACAACCAGATATCAAATTAATGTTAAGCATTACAAAGAAAAAGTTTGAAAACTGATAGTTTTCATTCAAATATTCACTTTTCTCCCTCATGCAAAGCTATGTCCATAGCTGATTTTGGCTTTACATTTAGATCATTTTGGTTATTTGTGCTCTATCAGTTCTTACTTATCTTTGAGTTATGGTCTTCCAAACGTTTAGATTTTATCTGCACTGAAGAGACATAAGTTGTCGAAATGCGCATATGCAGAAATTAAATTCACAGTAACTTCGGTATTTAGTCATTTTCCCGAAAATTTATCGAATTTGCATCAAAAGGGATCTTGGATTTAAAGAATGAAATACAATGTAAGTAACCAAAAATTTATTGATTTTGCATTGAACTTTCGTGTAAATAAAGTATGGGCGACGTTTGTGTGAATGAGTGTATGTATATCATAATAAAGTAAGTGAGAACCGAACCGTCAGTCTAGAAAGAACAATCCGAGGACAATGGCAACGTCTGAAAAACAAAGAAACAAAGACATAACATGAACACGACAAAGAAAAGAAAATGAAAACACACACATATACAAAAATGAACAACATGGACCCAATAAAAACCCATGGGTGAGATCAGGTGCACTGGTAGAGTAAGCATCTCCTGCTTCTTATAAGACACTCGCCGTGTTGAACATTTCAACTCCGATAGCAAGTCAAATCCGGTCGAGGAAAAACAAACTTAAGTGGCAAAGAGAAAGATCTTTCGTCATCTGGGAAACAGATATCCCACATCGATCCACAAGATCGTGATGTCGACCGTAAAACTTCTGTAGTGATTACCTCAAGTAATGGGCAAATATCCTTGTTTAAGTAACCTATTTGTAAGCAACCGAGTTCTATCAAGGTAGTCACTGTATAGACCACAGCCCCTTGAGTAACGAATAAGTTGGGAGATGTAAACTCCATATGCCGGTGCTTTTGGAAATGTTGCTACAAAGAAATGGGAAGTTGACTCTTGGAAAAGTGAAGTCATCGCGTTTGTCATATAGCCTAGTTTGAAGTGTTCCTCTGTTGTCAATTTCAATATGAAAGTCAAGGAACGAGGCTGATGATAAATTCAAGGCTTACAGAAACGACAAAGCTTCCTATGGTAGACAGGTTTATTCAGAAAATAGAAAGACAAAAATAAATGTATACAAAAAAAAAATCAACAAAATTGAAGAGAAACAAAAATAAACATAACAGCGAAATGAAACAAAACAGAAGTAGTCTTCCTTTGTTCTTTTTATCCTTTTGATCCAAAACATGATTATATCTATCATTAACATGAAAGACTAACTTTAAGGATTCATGCTAATAAACTTACTAAATCTGATAACTGGATAATATCAATGAAAAAACCCATCATACAACTTTTTCAGAAATTATAGATTAATGTTTTAACATCGTTGAAAAGAGACTTGGATTACTGAAATTTGATTTTCCTGCGTAGCATATTGATAAGATCTGTAATCTTTTGACGATCTTTGAGTGTTCTACGTTTTCCAGATGTTTCCAGGGCGAAAAAACACCCACCACTAGCAGTGTTGAAACTTGCTGCCCTTTGGTTAATATCTGCATTCTGAATCACGGAGTAGTTTGGCAAGTCATCTAAAGGCGATACGTAAACAGCAACATTCTTGATTACGGCACCGTCGTGCAATGGAACAGAAATCTTTATATTCCCAGTATCTACCAGAGTTGATGGGGAGAGGCAGTAAACATGACTTTCAAATTTATCTTCGTCCACCTAAATTCATAGATATTGCATAATTAAAATTTTAAAACGTACAACAGATTATGAAAGGATTTTTTTGACAAAGAAACATTGTATACTTGTTTTACCAGCAGACTAGATTCCTTGAGTAAGCCGGCAGTTTAGCGGCGAGCACTCTTTGACCCTTCTTTCAAAATTATGTTTTTGTCATATGCTTTTTCTTTTCCAAGATAGTGGTCATTGAGTTAGTGCTCTACCTGTATTGGGTTTTATTCGCATGGCATGTTTATTATACTATAGGGAAACGAGATAGAGACAGGGGAGGTTTGGGTACCCATAAACCGGTTTAACCCTACCCACATGGCAGAACCAACATAGGGAAATAAATAAAAAGAGGGCTGTACATGCATGTTATCTACGGTTTGTCATGAAATTTTACACTTAGATATAAAAAATAAATTAAATTTTAATGTAATAAATATAAAACAGTATGCCAATTCTAAATACACACTCTTACTCCATCGTAATTTCAATTTATCTTATCGAACACACCCTTATATCTTTCAATCATCAACGAACCGATCAGTCTAATCGTTTATATCAAAGCGGACGATTTCAGCTCGTAGCACGGAATATCTTTATTTGGTATAATTCTGGTAACTATATGTTTATTTATGGTTAGAAAAGTCAGTGGAACTATTGTTTTTTATTTATAGAATGATTTTCGATCCAGATTGCTTAATAATATTATGTAAAATTAAAGTATTACTGTACGACTATCAGGACATGCAATAAAAATACACAGAGGACTAGAACATGACAAAAAGTAGCGTTGCGTTTTTTAATTATATTGAAAGTAATAGCCAATATAGAAAACGCTAACAGTAGCAGTACTTAGAGTGTGTGATTTGCTCATCAACAAGAATGTACAGTGGGAGAACCACTGTCCGCGCATCCGGTGTTTCCACGCACAACCAACTTTTGATGTTGAAGTCAATTTTGGATAACATAAACCGTTGTGTCAATAAGTTTACAACTTTAACTTTTAATTTTCGAAAAAAAATAAAGCACAAAATTTGGTGGAGAAATACGTTATTTACTTAAAAAGGAAAAAAAACAGCTAATTTGTTTCACCCTATTGGTTCCGAATCCCCCTGTTCAATTATTTTGTAATTTCAATACCAATTTGCGTCATTATATCATTGAAATAATAAGTTTCTTTTGCCACATGGTTTGTTTTGTAAAAATCTTTTAACATTCCTATGCTGGGTTTTCTAGGCCATGCGCGGACACACCGGCCAATACAATGTTTACGCAAAATTGGTCAAGCTGTGTTCAGGACCCAATATCACATAGTACAGGTCTTCACATTGAGTCCCGCAAGTCAAAGTCAGATCGCTTAAACGAAAAATAAAAACAACACACCTTAGTGATGCTTATCATGATAATTGTGTGCATATACAGAATCATTTGAGTATTTTAAGGCTTACTTGAGTTATCGTTTAACATAGAAAAGTGTGACAGATGGACAGAGTGATTAGTATAGCATCCCCTTACATGCGTAGACGGTTACTGCAAACTGGGTAAACATAGGAACGTGACTACTGCAGATCCTGATACATCTAACTATATAAAATCTGGACAATGAAGGCCTATATTTTTGTAAATAACAATTTGAGGAAGTATGTATATATGCTATCCAACAATATATATGATACAGATGATCCCTGCAAATGTAGTCATCTCATATGCTTGGTTTATGTGATTCCAGAACATTCAATACTTTCATTGTTCAATGTTTAGCTAATAATACGTGTATTTGTCGTACAAACCAAAGACTGGGTTTAGTTATTTTTAGTCAAAATTACTTCATCTAATTTGATAAACATAAACATTGTACTATATTAAAGTTTCCAATTTTCGGTAGTAAGATGTATTGGGGAATGCAGTAATGCTTTAAAAATTTTTTTTACCAGTTTGCAGTAATCGAACGCCCAAGTCTACTCTTGACAGGGAGTGTATAGGGTGCACCACTTTCCGCGGCGTGGCTTATTAGAGGTCCAAAGGTGAATGAATCCTTTAATTGAACCTGATGACCAATTTTCAAAACCAATGGGTGCTCAAAATTCTCCATGACAAAATTATGTCTGAATTGACATACATTTTAGTGCTGTTGCTGGTTAAGGTTTATCAGACTGTAAGCATGTATTATTTTTACTCTCACGGCAACATTGGTCAATTAATTAGTTTGCATTGCATAAAACGTCATCCATCAATCGAGTACACTATTCATTCTACTTCTTGTTATTATTTGCAGTAAGGGACCGACCATTTAACCTGAAGGGGGGGTTATGGTTTTTTTTCTGGACAGAAAATTTTTTTCGCTATGCGCGAAAAAATTTATTTATTTTTTTCACGTGTATCAACAAAATATTTTTTATCGAAATTAACATAATTTTTTGGGACAGAAAGCCTCCTACCGAAAATTTTTTTTCATCATTTTGGCAGCCAAAATCAGCTCCAAAATTTTTTTTAGTAAAAAAACAATAGCCCCCTTCAAGTTAAATGGTCGGTCCCTAACTATTAGTTGCTCTTCAGATCGTAAAACTACTTCACATAAACATATCGCAACTTGATTAAAATAATTTCTCCATTTTGATCCATGATAATGTATTATATTGTTCTTACTCGATCTTTCTTTTGACTTTCTTTTCTACAGCTCATGATACTAGAATGTTGGTATGCTCTCTCATTGGACCTTTTGATAAAATTTGTAAGTTCTCTTATCCACAAAGCTTTTTACGGTGTGCGCACTTTGAGAAAAAATTGTCCGCTTCTTTAGAAATCATGCATGTTCCCGTCCAAACTTAGGATTTTTTGCATGTACTCGTTTTTCTCGCTAAGCGCTCTATTATATTGTCTATAATTTCATCAATATTTGATACCAGTCCCGATACGCATGTAGGACCATACAAAAATTATGAAATTTTATAAATAAATGTATAAGAAGGCTTTTACTTCGCATTACTTGAATCGAGAATATGTTCATCTTGTAGGGTGGGTTATTGGTTCGTGCATATTCTTGAATAGTACACAGCCGATTTTAATTCTGAAAAAAAGAAGCAGATAGCTGATTGATTTATCTTTAGAATGTACGCTTCACTTTTTTACATTAGATGTGTAAACAAACAAATTTTCGTACCTCTTTCGATTACACACACACAGATTTGTGTATTTTTCTTAAATCTAGTCCTGGAGTAGTATTTTCCGCATATGTACTAGTCCTCGCCCGATATTTTCCCCTTGTTGGTTAGGCCATGTGCTACCGCTGGCTTTTGCTAGTGCCGGTACCAGGTCCGACTATCACGAGTTCCTATCCAAATTTATGTTTGTCTCTTGTGTTCATTATTGTTTTTCTGGTACAGTTTGCTTGCAAATTGTGGCATGTGATTGTAGTTCCTGGCCATTGTAGGTGTTTACTGTTATCCTGTTTTTGTAATTGGAATAAAAATTTAACCGACTCCGTTATAAATCTAATAAATTAATCGCTGGTGAAGCATAAACATTCGTTTGAAATGTCGTTTAATGTTTGTATTCGGGTTTTAACGACTGTCAGTGAAAATGTGAATAATTAAGTTTGCCCAGCTTTCGTTAATTTAACAATAACATTACAAAATGTATACGATGCTTTAGTTTTTTTTGGTGTGGTTATCAGATATTAATAAATTAAATGCAGAAAGACATTTAGTTATAGCTGAAAAAAATTGTAAGTGAGAACCGAACCGTCAATCCAAAACGAGCAATCCAAGGACAATGGCAACATCAGAAACAAAAAAAAGAAAAAAAAACATAAAAATAAATATTAGAAAGCATAGGAAGTATTTAGAGCACCTGAAGATACCTCAGTTTCTGTGAGGGTTCACACTGCCAGTGTTTTAGTTTTGTGGCGTTCTTGTACAGTTTTGTTTATTTGCTTTGTCTTTGTCTTTGTCATGTTGTCTCAATTCGTGTTGGGTATGATTTGCCGTGATTTTTTTTTTGATGTTGGAATTCCCCCTTTCATCATTTATGCTTCAGTATTTGTTTGTTGATGTATAACGACCACCAGTGAGTCTACTCTCCTTAGATAATAGTACTAAGATACATTTCAAAAGATTTAACAATATGCTGAATAAAAAAGGGGTATTTATACTGCATGGAGAGTGGAATTTGTCCTCACAATTTTATTACAATGGTCTGTGGTCAGGCTTTCTTTTTCGGTAAAACTATTCCCGTGTTTGAGATGTATGCTCTTTATTTTCTTAGATATGGCGTCCATGTACTTGTACACGTGATTAAATTCTAAAACATAAGGTTTAACTCCCTCAATCGTAGTTTTGTCCATAGCGCTATATGATTTTACTGATTATTCGCATTTCGTTTGGTTTTATGCATTTTAAACATTTTTTTTGAAATTATGGATTTCCTATGTTGAGGTTCTAGTGCTGCTGATGAAGACTTAATTTCCGAAAAGGCCATACAGCTTATTAAAATTAATGCAGTTGGAGTTAACATATTTGTTATGGTCTCATGTTCATTTACTCCATATCCTTTCGTAAAATATTTCTGTATTATAATCTGAGTACCCAGCATAGACAGGATAATCCCCTATTCACCACCTCTGGTCGCGCCCGGCAGGTCCATAGCCTAAGCTCCTGAAAACCGATTCAGGAGCCGGGCAAGTGAAATTATACAAAACTTTGCTAATCTAAACAGTTATATAATAACTATAATAAATGTTTGATATATACTTCAATGCTTGCTGCAGAAAGGTAATTTACTGTTTTAACTGACAAGAGGTATTACTAAAAGTCCACATTTCATTTGCACAACTGTCTACTTTTCATTTGCGTAAAAGTCCGCGTCTTTTTCAGGTAAATTTGCACATATGTCCATCGCACCAGTCAGACTTGTCCGACATAAAAAAATTTTACCTTGCATTTGAAATTTACTGTTGTTATAAAAATTCTAACCCCTTAAATATACTTCTACTCCATTCCGTGTATTGCACTCGGCGGATGTCCTTACTGGATTTGGCTTCTTATTTCGATATTTACGGTAATATGAGTACTTCTTTCTATTTTTGAATTATATTGTTTTCCATATTGTTTGGTTCTACTGTTGCTTATCAGAGGTTACTAGTTGAAACACATGTACAGCATAACAAAATTTACTGTGTATCATACAGCTTTGGTATTTTTGTTTTTCTGTCTACAATGATAGATATGATTGCAGCAGATTCTCATTTGCATAGCACTAACTAAAGATACATTCCAACAGATTTGATTATATGCAAACCGTAACTCGTTAGAAGTAAGCCTATTAATTATTGGAATAAAAATTATCGGGAGTAGAAGTTAGCAGGGGTTATAAGGCATCATTTAATTTATTTAAGTAGTAAAACAATCTCACCTATAGAATGTTTTTGCCAACAAGCAAGTTATTATTCAAGTTTTTGAATAAAAACAGCATCAATTCTTTCTTAATATCTGAAATATACCTACATTCAAACTGCCGCCGGTAGATTCAATCTCATTCTTGAAATCAAGTGGACTCATTACTTTCAGGTTTAGTGTCTTTGGTGACTTGATAATGCCTTCTTGGACCTCAACAATTACAGATCTAAGTAATTTGGGTGAAAAAAAGTATTTATATCCAAAGTAGTAAAAAGTTAATTTCAAAGACGAAATTAAATTTTACCAAATATATGTACATAGTAATGACATCAATTTTTGCTGGTTCAAATGACACAAACTCATTAAAGTAAAGGATGGAGGACAAAATTTCTTTGTTGGCATTGACGGGGTAAATCCCTTATCTAAGGTATATTTGAAATAGTACATGAACTAATAACAAAATACCGAAGTTACTACATAGTTTCTGCATATGCGCATTTCGAGGACTCATGTCTCTTCAGTGCAGATCAAATCAAAACATTTGGAAATCCATAAAACAAAATATGTGTAAAAGCTGACAGAGAACAAATTACCAATAGGATCTAAATAGTAAAGCCAAAAACAACTAAGGACAGAGCTGTGCGAAAGGGAGATACTCCTTACTTTTGAACACTTTTTTTTAAATTCACATATTGCAAGTTTCCAAATAAAATCGACTTGCGGTCCAGCTGCAAGATACTGGCTACTGGGTTGGTGAATACTCTCGGGGACTTACAGTCCAACAGAAGAGGCATCGGCCTAGTGGTAATAAAACACAATACTGAAGTTACTGATAATTGACAACTTATGTCTCTTCAGTGCAGATCAAATCTAAAAATTTCGAAATCCATAGTTAAAATATATGTGTGAAGGGATATGGAGTAAATGAACATATGACAAAATCCCTATAATTACATGGCAAGATTAAGCAAATGGAACAACGCTTTGATTGTTGTTCTTCATCTTGAAAAATCTTGAATAATAAATAACTTAATATCTAAGTTACTGCTAAAAAGCATCACAGGCTTAAAACATTGCGAGTTAATATTAGCATGAATCAAATATGAATATAATTTTTCAACCTATTTAGTACAGAAATACTGATGTATTAATTCCAGAGTACTGACTTTAGGCTTTTAATGGGAGGAGTATTGCAGAGTTTAGAGAAATTAAATCATTAATTACTGTAAACCAGTTGTACTTGTTATGTGCGGCTGAAGATGGTCATTCTAACAGATCTTGAGAGTTTTCAGAATCCATACCGAATTTACCCAATGGTAAGTAAACTTTATCAATATATATCTTGAAGACATATTTGATGCAGTAGTAAGTTAGGAGTTTAGAAAATATGTTTTTGTTTGCATTAGAAAACTTTAACAAAGCATTATGTAGCAAGTGTGTAACGGCATTTATTATTTAGCTTAGGTACTCAGTCAATGTCACTTTCCTCACACTGATATCAAAGAAAGACAAAAATTCTATTTTGTGAATGGTTAGGATATCCAGTTAGGTAATACATTCAGGATGTAGCGTTGTTCGACGATAAGCGATAAATTCCACGAAAACCAGTTCTAGGAGCCCTCCTTGTACTTAATATAAAGTATGAGCAAAGCTCATTGTTGAAGGCCTAATTCCGATTCCATGATGAAAAACAACAACAAAAGCATAATTTCATTGATTTTTGTAACCATGTATTTGTAGACTTTTTCTCATGTGCATTTACTCCATATCTTTATAGACACCACGATAGAACAATAAAACAAACGTCATCTTTACTTGCTATGATTATTTCACATTGAGACTTTGTATTATGAGTATTTACACTACATCTCGTTACTTCTTTTTATTCTATATAACGTTGTATACTTCACAGCAAAACCTTTGAATTCATGGCCGTATTGCATTTCATTTAACCACTGAAAATGCTGAAAGTGTGTTTCCATTATTGCCGTATCGTAGAATGAATAGCATTCAATCAAACATTATCATTTATTATCCTCTATTATAGTAGTCTACGAATTACAAGGAAATCGGCAATGTATGCATCTAAAGTCTTGAACCACAAATTTAATTCGTATAAATATTAATACTAACCCGTGGGCATTTCTAATTTGTCCTCCAATCCTTCCAATAGTTTCCCAGATTACTGGATATGGCCTAACAGTAACACAACCTTTTTGATCCCGATTGGTAAAGTCATTGTTTCTTGTACACATATAATTGAAAGTCCCTTCTCGTTCAAGCTTTCTCAGACCAAGGTCAAAATACGGACCGGCATTATCAAGATCAGCCAAATCTCCATACGGGTTACCTAATCGTAAAATAAAATTCATTATTAAAAGACTTTGGAACAAGTTTCGCAAATAGATTTTTTACTTACGATTCCATAAAAACTGTGGATTTCAACGTATGCTGAAGATTTCTTATGATTACTTACAACAAAATTACTGAATCAGTTTATGTAATTTCACAATGTATTGAAGACTTGGATAAAATGATGTGTGTTTCTGACCATATCCAGCAAAAATTTTTCATCAATGAATGGTTATCTTAACTGGCCTTTTCTGTAGAAAACGGGATTAAAAAAAATTCTTAAACATTTACCTCTATCATGTATGAGAGTCTGTCTGTTTCATGTACAATTTCTGTAACTTTGTGAAGATAGATCTGGATCTGAACCAATACGTTTCAGTTAAATAAACGAATTGATTAAATACTTATGGAACGTTTTTTCCGCCCAAAATATGAGGAGGTATATCTGCCTTAATTTTCGCAAAATATTTTACGAAAACGAAAGACGAATTTAATGTTATTACACAATTAAAAATCCTGATTAAACGTAATTTATCTATGGGAATCAGCAGTTTTCCCAAATACGTTGAATATTGAAACATACAATGCTGGAAGATTTTTAAGAGAAAGAAATTTGATAAAATTAGGAGTCTTGGATAAGAATGTAAAAGTGGTATCTCTGCTTGACATCCCGTCCTTTAAAAATTTTTACTTTTCTTTAACTATACGACAGATTTTCACGTGTAGCATTACACAGAAAAAAAAAATAGTAATGGTGGATTACATGATACCCCGCCACGTTTCACAAAATTTCACAAAGTTAAAAGGGGCATAACTCCACAAAAATGTGTACCGCTGAACCCAAAATTATACTTGGCCTGTGTTTTGTGGTAAACAATTTACATACAATGTTTGAAGACAGTATGTTGTTTCATTCACAAGTCATGAGTACAAAACCCTAAAATTTGTAAAATTTCTAAGTTTCAAGGGGCATAACTCCAGAACCCCTTGGACATTGGAACCCAAAATCTAACTTGACATGAGTTTACTGGTAAACAATTTACATACAAAGTTTGAAGATCTTGAGTTATTTCATTCACAAGTTATCAGTCGGAAACCCTAAAATTCGCAAAATTTCAAAGTTTCAAGGGCCATAACTCCAGAACCCCTTGGACCTCTGAACCCAAAATCGAACTTGACCTGAGTTTTGTGGTAAACAATTTGCATACCAAGTTTGAAGACCTTGTGTTATTTCGTTCACAATATCAGTCGGAAACCTTCGGGGGACGGACGGACGGACAGACGGACGGACGGACAGACAGACAAACGGACGGACGGACACACGACTGAGGGTATCACATAATACCTCGCCACTTCGTGTGGCGGGGTATAAAAACCAAAATTAATCTATCCAACTAATGTTTCTTTTGTATGTTAAATAATGTCATTTTCAAGCAGATTGAGAATACTTAAATTTTCTGGGTTTATGGGAGACTCTTACATCACCTCTAATTTTCGTATGGAGGTCGGTATGAATAACTTCAGAATAAGCAGCCGAAAAATCAGTAGCTTGACAAAGCGAACGCCTCTTATGAAATGTACCTGAAAATGCTAGCTGTTTACCATCTTCATAGGACAATCCCAGGACAACTCCCTCATCCAGAGTCATTGGATAGTTTACACTTAAAATACCATATCTTGGGTTCTGTGATGTAAATATTGTGTTGCCATTGTATGAATCATTTTTCAGTAAAATAATATTGTGTCTATCTGTCCCCCTTTGACCATTTCCAGCGTTGTTGCCTGGATTTGTGCTTGACCCAGTCCACCTGAAATTTACAAATACACAAATACACATAAAAGAACAAAAAGTAATTCTTAAGATTTTTGTTGAATATTCTGGCTTGTTGTATGGACTGAATACATGATGCGACCCTTGGACATATTAATACTGAATATTAACAGAATAAGAGCTGTCGCCGAATTTCTTCCAATTACAGCCCCGCTCATAGTTCATTACTACATACACAGGCTGAGAAATCCTTGACGAAAAATTTCAGTACATGGCTACAATGGAAAAAATGAAATTTATTGGCAAACAGGACGTAGATGAGAGACTGATTTGAAAAGGGGAGACACAGCACAACTCACCGTACCAAAGCTTCAGACCAATATCAAATCGTTTGTACATACACAAGCTGAGAAATCCTTGAAGAAAAAATTCAATACATGTCTACAATAGAAAAAAATCAAAGTTATCAGCAAACAGGAAGTGGATGAGTGATAGACTTGAAAACAAGAGACACACACTTCAGTTTCAGACCAAATATCAAATCATTACTACATTTACAGGCTGAGAAATCCTTGACAAAAACTTTCATTATATTGCTATAAGGGAAAAATCAAAGTTATCGGCAAACTGGAATTGGAAAAGTAACGGACTGGAAAAGGGGGACACGTTACAACTCATCATACTTAAGCTTCAGACCAAATATCAAATCATTACCACATACAAGCTGAGAAATCCTTGACGAAAAATTTCAATATATGGCTATAAGGGAAACAAGAGGCTCTTAAGTGCCAGCTGTATCGCTCACCTGGGCCATGGCTGACATATACAGTTAAAATAATCCCAATGTTTTAAGGGCATCCTTTTCAAATTTGTTAAGACATTGATGTTATATTATCTTAAGTTAAATTATGTTCCTGACTGGCAGCAATGTTGATGGGGGTGTAGTTCTACTGTCACCTTTTTTGAAGGGGACCATCCAAGGACCATCGAGTCTAATTTCGGTTCCAGTTGACTAAATATTTTCAGAGGAGAAGGTCTTTGAATGCTTTCCGATAGGTTTCAAGGTTAAACTATGTTCCCTCTGGGGCCATCTTGAATGCAATGCAGACATGCCAGGCAAATTTTTCAAACGGGAACAACTAAAGCCTATTGTGACCAAGTATGTTTTTATTATTGGCTAAGTACTTTCAGAGAAGATCTTTTAATGTTTTCACATAGGGTCCAATGTTAAATCTATGTTCCCTGCTGGCATCCATCTTGCATAAAGCACGTACTTGAAAAAAAACACCTTTTAAGCAAGAGACCACCTTAGGACTATTGTTGCCAAATTTGGTTCCAACTGGCTAAGCAATTTCAGAGTATATTTTGAATGTGTTTTCCCACAGAGTCCAATGTTAAAACATTATCTTGGATATAACGCGGATCTGAAAAACAACATTTTTGCCGGGGACTACTAAAGACTATTTTGGCCACGTTTGGTTACAATTGGCTCAGCAGTTTCAGAGAAGATATTTGATTGTGTTTTCCCATGGGTCCAATGGTAAAACATTTCCCCTCTTGCGGTCATCTTCGATAAAACGCGGATCTGAAAAACACATTTTTTGCAGGGGACCATCTAAGAATTATTGTGGCCAAGTTTGGTTTCGATTGGCCCAGTAGTTTCAGAGGAGAAGATCTTTGAAAGTGTTTTCCAATAGAGTCCAATGTCAAAACTATGTTCCCTGCCGGCGGCAATCTTGGATAAAACTCGGACATGAAAAAACTCTTTTTTGCAGGGGACCACCTAAAGACTTTTGTGGCCAAGTTTGGATCCAATTGGCTCAGCAGTTTGAGAGATGAGTTTTCCAATAGGGTCCAATGTTAAAACTAAATTCCCCGCTGGTGGCCATCTTTGATAAAGCGCAAACCTGAAAAACCACTTTTTGCAAGGGACCACCTAAAGACTATTGTGGCCACGTTCGGTTCCAATTGGCTCAGCAGTTTCAGAGGAGAAGTTCTTTGAATGTGTTCTCAAAGGGTCCAATGTTAAAACTTTGTTCCCATAGGCGGTCATCTTGGATATATCGCGGACCTGAAAAACAACTGTTTTTGCATGGGAACATCTGTAGACTATTGTGGCCAAATTTAGTTTCAATTGGCCCAGTAGTTTTAGAGAAGAAGACCATTGAAAGGATTTTCCCATAGGCTTTAATGTTAAAACTAAGTTCCCCGTTGGCGGCCATCTTGTATTAAGTGCAGAACTTGAAAAACAACTTTTTTGCAGGGGAGGCACCTAAAGAGTATTGTGGCCAAGTTTTGTTCCAATTGGCTCAGCAGTTTGAGAGAAGATGATCTCTGAATGAGTTTTCCAATAAGGTCCAATTTTAAAACTAAATTCCCCGCTGGTGGCTATCTTTGATTAAGCGCAGACTTGAAAAACAACTTATTGCAAGGGACCACCTAAAGACTATTTTGGCCATGTTCGGTTCCAATTGGCGGAGCAGTTTCAGAGAAGATATTTGAATGTGTTTTCCCATGGGTCCAATGGTAAAACATATTTCTCCGCTAGCGGCCATCTTGGATATAACGCGGATTTGAAAAAGAACTTTTTAGCGGGGGACCAGCTAATAACTATTGTGGCCAAATTTGGAGTTTGGTTTCGATTGGCAAAGTAGTTTCAGAGGAGATATTTGAATGTGTTTTCCCATAGGGTCCAATGTCAAAACTATGTTCCCGCTGGCGGCCATCTTGGATATAGCGCAGAACCTGAAAAACTTTTTTGTAGGGGTCCACATAAAGACTATTGTGGCCAAGTTTGGTTCCAATTGGCTTAGCAGTTTCAGACGAAAAGATCTTTGAATGTGTTTTCTCATAGGGTCCAATGTTAAAACTAAATCCCCTCTAGCTGCAATTTTGGATAAAGCGCAGACCTGAAAACAACTTTTTGTAAGGGAACACTTTTAAGACTATTGTGGCCAAGTTCGGTTCCAATCCACTCCGTAGTTTCAGAGAAGAAGATCTTTGAATGTGTTTTTCTCATGAGGTCCATGTTACAACTATTATCACCGCTGGCGGCCATCTTGGATATAGCGTGGATCTGAAAAACACTTTTTTTGCCAGGGACCATCTAAGGACTACCGGTATTGCGGCCAAGTTTGGTTTCAATTGCCTTAGCATTTTCAGAGAAAAAGATCTTTGAATGCGTTTTCCCATAGGGTTCAATGTTAAAACTAATTTCCCTTGTGGTGGCCATCTTGAATAAAGCGCGGACTTGAAAAACTTTTTTTTGAAGGGGACCATCAAAAGACTATTTTGGCCACGTTTGGTTCCAATTGGCTCAACAGTTCAGAGAAGAAGATCTTTGAATGTGTTTTACCGTAGGGTCCAATGTTAAAACTATGATCGTCGCTTGCAGCCATTTTGGATATAGCACGGATCTGAAAAACAACTTTTTTGTAGGGGACTATCTAAGGACTATTGTGGCGAAGTTTGGTTTCAATTGGTCCAGTAGTTTCCGAGGAGAGAATCTTTGAATGAAAAATTTACGCCGGACGGACGGACGACGGAGGAAAAGTGATGCCAAAAGCTCACCCTGGCTATAGCCAGGTGAGCTCAAAATAAAACTTATCGGTAAACAGGAAGTAGATGAGTGATGGACTTGAAAAGGGGAGACACAGGACATTACTCATCATTATGAAGCTTCAGACCAAATATCAAATCATCACTACATACACAATCTGAGAAATCTTTGACCAAAAATTTCAATATACGGGTATAATAGGAAAAAGTCGGTAAACAGGAAGTAGTTTTTGCACAGGTCTGAAAATGCATCTTACAATATGGCCTGACCGTATAAAGCTTCTGACAAAATTTCAGATCTGCAGCTTTTTCTATTGCGAAGATAACTGCGACGAAAATGTGTTACGGACGGAACCATCCACACACACACACACCCACGAACAGACCGAAAACAGTATATCCCTATCCCCGATAAGGTGCAGGGGTATAAATATATTATAAGGCTATTTGTGCTGAAGATAACACTTCGAGCTACAGAGGTTTTGATTTTATCTACAATGAAGAGAGATCAGTCTTAAACTAGCCAAATTTCGTAGTTTTGTTACTTTTTAGCTCATCTTACTATGCCAGGATGACTATATCCGTCGTTAGTTCACTTTCAAAAATCTTCTCCTCTGAAACCACTGGGCCAAATGGAACTTAAGTTTTCTAGTTTCAAATCTGTTATTTTCTATGCTCCAGTAAAAATAACATGGCGGCTGTTTCTAAACATAGAAAATGAGATAAATCAAATAACTCGAGAACCGTTACAAATCTCAAACATAGACATAAGCCACAGCCTGCTAAGCTCGCCTCGTTGCGCGGCATTGTCACATGTTAAACATGTCAGTAAATAGGAATGGACTACAATCATTCTTAACAGATTCATTCATGCGTATAAAGCATATGTAGGCCAAAGACTTTCATCCCTAAATGATTCACAGATACCAATATGGTTGATGTGGGACATGTCAGTATGCAGAAATAAACCTTAACCATGTCTTTTAACAAAATCACTCATGCGTAAAATGTAGTTCACTGTTAGCATCCGAAGCATGCATTGTTGTTGTCATCCCAAATTGAATCATACATACCAATGTGTGATGTGGGACATGTCAGTAACCGGGAATGGACTCAAACCATTCTACCAAACCAAGCCGCTCATGCGTAAATTGTAGGTCACAGACAGCATCCGAAGCGTGCATTGTTGTTTTCATCCCAAAATGCATCATACATACTAATATGTCAGTAGCCGGGAATGGACTTAACTATTCTACTTAAATAAGACGCTCTTTCCTAAAACGCAGGTAACAGACAGCATCCGAAGTATGCATTGTGGTTGTTGTCATCCAAAAATGCATCATACATACAAATATGGTTGATGTTTGACATGTCAGTAACTGGGAATGGACTTTAACCATTCTTCCTAGCCGGACGCCGACGCTAGGGGTATCAAATAAGCCCCACTCACTTTTTGAGGTGAGCTGAAAATATGAAATGGGCATAAAAATGACCAGCATGACAAGATCTACTCATCCTGTGATTTTTATGAAAATTTTGGAGATACTTTCCTTTTCTGTAAAAGTTTCAAAAGTTTGATGTTTTTTTAAACAATAACAGAGAAAGGTAAAAGTTGGATTGCATGAATGTTTAGCATATCAAGATCTACCCGCATGACAATTTTGAAGAAAACCTAAATACCTATGTCTGAGTTCTTCTCCTTGATTAACCTTTTTTGCCTTACATTTCATAAACAGTTTGAGATAGAAGTTAATTTCAAATTGCAAAAATGTTCAACATATCAAATCAAGATCTTCCCACAGTTAATTTCAAATTGCAAAAATGTTCAACATATCAAATCAAGATCTTCCCACAGTTAATTTCAAATTGCAAAAATGTTCAACATATCAAGATCTTTCCACATGGAAGTTTAAAGAAAATCCAGGTACTCATATAGGGATTATTCCCTAGGCTGGAAAATTTTTTCGGGATTTTAAATAGTTTGTCTATTTTTTCGAAAGCAACTTGATATAAAGGTCAGCTTTAAATTGGAAATATTTTAAGCATGTCAAGGACTACGTTTTACTGAAAGGTCAAGTTACCTCTTCCAAGATTGCCGCCAGCGGGGAAATTAGTTTACCATTTGACCCTATGGGAAAACATTTTCCAAGATCTCAATCTGAACAAGAAAAACTATTAGCCAATTGGAAGCAACCTTGGTTCGTTTAGACAAATTTTCAATTTAATAATTCATTCTGAGAGTTCGAAAAATAAAATTTTCGGAGAAATTATCCGGCATCATTTTAATTCTTCACAAAATTGTAAAATTAGTTCATGTTGACCGCCGAAAATTGGAGTAAGCCTCCTTCCTCCATTCAAATATATACTTTGCCCGTTCTGTTAATTGTGTCAATATAGTCAGTTGACTTTCGACAGAAACAAGCTCATTGCAATAAATTTGCCTCCGAAAATAAGTAAAAGTTAAAATGTATAAACTGTACCACAGCATGGAATGACATTTACAAAAGTATCATTGGTAAATATATTTTTCTTTGCATTCATAGATGATCTAATAATAAAAACAAATTAAGAAACTCGATATCAACCTTTTTACGTAATATAAAAAAAATGAAAATGTATCTGATGTTATTCAATTTCCACTACTCATTATCAAAAATATGTGTCTTGAATTTCGTCTATTCCGATGAAATGGCATTTACAAAAGTATCATGGGTAAATATATTTTTCTTTGCATTCATAGATGATCTAATAATGAAAAAAAACAAAGAAACTCGATATCAACTTTTATTACGTAATTTAAAAAAAATAAAAATGTATCTGATGTTATTCAATTTCTACTACTCATTATTAAAAAATATGTCTTGAATTTCGTCTATTCAGATTTTTTTGTCTTATTAAGTGTTTGTTAGAGACACTATATGTAAAACAGAAATCAAATATTTTCTTACTGTAATGTAGAATTTTGTATGTTTTAGTCTTTTTAAACTTTATCCACATAACCAACGAATTCGAATAATTGAACCAGATGCTCCCAGGAGCCTATATCGCTCACCTGGCTTTCAGTTGCCACAATCAAGGTAACATTGTATGTTATACAGTTGATCTTCAGTTTCTCAAACTTTCGTAGCTCGAACACCTCCAATATCTTGAATTGTTTTTAAAGTCTGATCATGTTTTACTATATTTCTTTGTTCGGCTTTTCTGACAAAAA